>JXSR01S073899.1:4251-27446 GCA_000969725.1 Ophiothrix spiculata | reverse complement strand
ATTATTCAAATCAAAATAACAAAGCAGTAATTCACTTCCTCGTGAAAAGTGGAATGTCTGTTAGTCCATGAAAGCTCACGTTGAATAATGTTGGTACAGTTTTAAGTAAATTTCAAGCAACTCTGTCTTTCACATGTCCCGAATCAGTTTCCATTCACCTTTGTTCAAGATTATCATCATGTTCCTGGTCCAATGCAACATTCTATATCCTGGACGATTATTAAAGGGCGTCGGCTGTGATCAGACAAGCTATCAAATTTAAATCATGTTTAATTTAATCAAATTATTATTTTTCTGTTGTTGTTATTGTTGTCGTTGTGGTTGTTGTTTTGTAGTTGCTTTCCTGAAAAGGTGTTTATCCATGATAAAATTAGTTTTTTTTTTAATTTAAAGTAGACCTACTACTGTGGTAACATGGTCATTTCAGATCGATGATAGTTGCAAATATGAGTTACTGTGGTAAACCCCATTGGAACGGGGTAAAACTGAGTCTTCTTACAAAATTCTAGTTATCTCAAGAACGGCTTGATGGATTTTGCTCAAAATTTGGTTGATGAAAGACTAAACTATATTAATTGGTATTATGAAAAAAATTTGCATTTTTATATATCGGTTCCTGAGATATGATCAAAAACAAAAGTGATGCATTTTTATTGGGACACCCTGTACACAGGCCACTGATATGATCACTAAGCAGAAACGAGGTTTCTTGTCTGTGTTGCACCGCATAATTACTAACAATAGAAAACGAGACAAGTGTACATGGAATATGGGTACAGCCAATGGATACAAGGCCTAAACTCCCATTGCTGAATTTGCAAGCCATTTATTCATGGGAACTTCATATCTACCCCTCAGTCAGAAAATACCTGTGCACGCCACTGGCAACAGAACATACCATAGCAAGTTCAAAGCTTGATAACAGCTATTACTAAGCCGTTTTTGAAATAAAAAATACCAGACATATTGATAATAATATACAAATGTTCACTTGTCAAAAGTCACAATAAATTAATGCTCTGATTGACGTGAAACTTGGCTGGTACATGTATGTCCATTACATCATCCCGAGTAACACACTCGGCACTACCTTAAATTCAGTAACGGTGCATGTGTTACTGAGCCATTGTGTTTCTGGTTTAAAACTCCTATCTGCAGTGGAAAAATACATGCGCTATAAATTTGCCTGGGTATTCCAGCCAAGAAAATAAGGTATGACTTCTTTCGAGAGGGTGCCATTAATGCCTGGTATAGCCCAATAGAAAAATATTTATACATTTTTTCAAGATATCAACGAATGTGAGACTAATCCCTGTAGAAACCAGGCTATCTGTCATGATAAGATTGGGCGGTACGTCTGTCAATGTAAACGAGGATTTGAAGGGATAAACTGTGAAGAAGGTAAGTAGCGATTGCCTTGGCTGCCATGATAGTGGTACATATTGTAAAGGCTCTGTCACACATTGACTTCATGATAGAGCCAAACGTACGCCTAACGTAGGCCTACTTAATCCCCAAATTGTTTCGTTTTATACATTGTTGTTCGTTAACGGACGTGTCCGTTTATGTGTACGTTTCATTCGTTATCCATACGGTGGTGTCCGTTTTGCACACGTTAATTATGTGAAACTTTTATACGTTACTAGCCGGGGGGGGGGGGCACTCAAGTTTAATGCTGCAGGCATAGCGTGACCAAGAAAACTGTGAATTAGGGTTGTTTTTGAGGACAAAAGGGTGTATCCGGTGACAACTTTTAGTGTATCAAAAACAGCCATTTTATCTCATTTTCAAAAAATAGGGTACTTTTTCAAACCCTGATTTAGGGTGTGAATGGGTGAAAAAGGGTATATTTTGGCTTCAAAAAACAATCACCCTTTAGGGGGTGTTTTGAAAACCTGTGGTCACGCTATGCCTGCAACATTATACTTGAGTGGTCCCCCCGGGGGGTTACTAGTACGTTTGGGCTCTATGCGGTGATAAAAAAACAAACAAAAAACAATACCGTAAACAGGGGAAACATTAGTAAATTTTCAGAGTTTTCTGATACCGCTTTTAACAGACCAAATATATTTATACTACCGCTTATTTGTAATATTTTGGGTCCCCTTTACATATTTAAAATGAAAATGAAAGAAAAATCAACTTCAATCTAAAAAAATCTTAAAAAAAAATACACCCCGACCATAGTTACCAGGCAACTTTGGTCAGTCCTAAAGAGGGTATAGGGCTAAAATAAAAATGCAGTGCACGTGGCTCTAAGGCCTTGTATCCATTGACTGTACCCATATTCCGTGTGCCCTTGTCTCGTTTCCCATTGTTTGTAATTGTGCAGCGCAACACAAACAATAAACTGCTTAGTGATCATATCAGTGGCATATGTACGGCAGATGAATCCTATGACCTGGCAGAACCAACAATCAACATGTTCATACTTGGTGAGCACCAGGTAATAGGAATATCTGCCGTACACAGGCCACTGAAAGAAAGTTTATTGTTTGTGTTGAGCTGCACAATTACAAACAATGGGAAACGAGACAAGGGCACACGGCATATTGGTACAGCCAATGGATACGAGGCCTTAGGTTGATTTTCGTGACATTTGGCCTCTTGCTACAGCAAATAAGCAAACATCCCCATTCACAAAGATTTATTTTTGATTTTACAAATAATTTTTTTAAAATCCCACATTTGGTCGAATTTCTAAATTCTTCTCCGATTTCAAGGACATTTGACCAGAGATTTATCATTTTTTCTTCAATCTTATAAATTATATTCATTTTTAAAGAAAATGATACCAAGCATGACCCTAGAAAATACTGCTATTCTGAAATATAAACATCTAAATAAAAAAAGGTATTACTTACCAAAGTTTAACCAGGCTAACTAATGTTTTCCCAGTTTACGGTACCAGAGTTTTAAGCATGCAAGCACTAGCGAACAAATTTGCCGTTTGCATTTAAGAAACACATCCTGCCTATGACGTCTGATGTTTCAATTCATAACGAGGAATCCAACATTTCAGACCCGGATTTCAGACTATCCACAGTAAATAAGCAAACATTTTATGTGAAACCTGGCACTTCTGGGAGTATTCTTAAAATACTCTGGTGAACAGGGGCGTAACCAATGGGGGGCCGGGGGGCAGCTTGCTTCCCCCCCCCGACGCAAAAAAATCGGGAAGGAGAGCAAAAAAAAGAAAGGGAGGAGAAGAGAAAAAGGGAAGAGAGAAGAAGAAAAGGGGGAAAGAAGAGGGAAAAGGGGAAGGAAAAGAGAAAAGGAAGGAAAAGAAAAGGGAAAGAAGAAAAGAAAAATGAAAGAAACCATTATTTCATCCAAAAATAGGCGTTTTTTAGCTAAAATAAACAAATTTGTCCAAATATTTTTGCGCGCGCTACGCGCGCGTTAATTTTTTTCAAGCAAGTACAAAAATCGGGAAGCCCCTTGAGTCTTGCCCCCCGGACGGTCAAAGCTGGTTACGCCCCTGCTGGTGAACGTAGCCGGAGAAGTTGGAGCTTGAGAATTGGTGGCAAACATATGCCACATAATAAAACCTCTAATTCATTACCAATATTATGAAACAAAACTTCTTACAAGTTGATGGGCAAAAATTATCTTTTTTACTACCTTAATCGACGATTTGAACATTTTTAATTAGCGATAAAAATGCATAAACAAAATGAAGTTGTATGTAGCTCATATAAAACCTCATTTCATGATAGGCCTACACGGTATTTTGTTCTTTTAAAGTATTAAGTTAAACGTTTTCCCCTCATTTTTGTCATACTAAAACAGACAATGAAGTTCCATCTATATCAAGTACGCCCTCCGATATTACACAAGATACAGACAGTAGTTCTGCGACTGCAGTGGTGACCTGGACGCCCCCTACAGCAAAAGACAATTCCGGTGTAGTTACCCTTACATCAAGTCATGTCTCTGGTGATGCGTTCTATATAGGTGACACAACGGTTATATTCACGGCGTCAGATGCAGAGGGCAATCAGGTTACGGCTTCTTTTACCATAACCATTCAAGGTTTGTGTTTACAAGTTGAATTCTATTGGAAAGATACGTAGTTCTATACGTCATTAGAGCTCAGCTGAAATTTAATTGAAACATACTTTGAAAGCACCTTATATAAAAAAATCTTCTTACACAGTCGCAGTTTGCGACTGTGTCTTTCTTCTGTACGATTTCTTCTTCTTTCTTCTGTCAACACTTCAACAGCTTATATCTCTGGAACACAATGGCCGATTTGGACCAAACTTGGTCAGTGGTAGGGGGGTCACCTCCCATTTATGTCACCTGACCCCGCTGGGGTCAGGGGTCAAGTAGGGGTCACGGGGTCAAAAAACATGATGTTCACGAAAAACGTTTCAACTCATCGGGGTTTTAAGGTACGGTCATTTAATTTATGGATATGAAACGTCTTGAGACCCTCTACACTTGTTACTAAATGATAATTTCATTGGAGGTCACATGGGGTCACCAGGTGTCAAATAATTTATTCTCTTTCGATTTGCTCCCCCCCCCATAGCTAGAAATAATGAACGGTCCCTAACTTGCAATTTTAAAACCAGACAAGGTTGAATTATCTTAATCTCTTCTCTTGTAATTACTGTCTGATTTTTGTACTGCATGGGTAACCATACAAATTTGAAGACAACTCTCTAGGGGGGGGGGGTCACTTCTATACATGTAGATTAGACATGGGTATATAACTGATGCATATACATAAGATTGAGACCCTTAGTTTCATTCATAGGCTCAAGGTCAACTGAGTTCACTTCCCGCCGGCAAATATCATGCGACTGTGTCCAGATCTGTTTCTAGATCTAGTTTCTTTCTTCTTCTTCATTATTATTTTTTATTGTTATTTAGATCTATATAACGTATCATCATGTTTTTATCATGCTTCTTGCACAGATAAAGAAGACCCCTCCATATCCAGTAAGCCTGCTGATATTACAAAAAATACTGACGGTGGTTCTTCAACTGCAGTTGTGACCTGGGCATCCCCTAAAACAAGTGACAATTCCGGTGTAGTGACCCTGACATCGAGTCATGACTCTGGTGACGCGTTTTCTATCGGCAATACTAGGGTTACATTTACAGCAATCGATGCATCTGGCAACCAAGTCATCGCTTCGTTCACCATCGTAGTAGAAGGTTGGTTGATGGACTTGTGTAAACTGGTGCACATTTGTGTTATACACGCCACCGAGTGTTAGTTGTTGGAGGCCGTGTTAATCAATCGTTCTAGCATTTTTCTTAAGGTCTTAAAACAGTAAAATTATACATCATACATTTTTGGATTGATCACGATATAAGAAAGGTATCTACAGATTTTCCATTGTATTTGAAGGGTTACTTAAAATATATATAGAGTGGATTTAGATATTTCTATGCCTTTTACGTTCGTGGAATTTGACCATTTATTCTCTGCTGAAACCCCCCAAAATTGTCAAAACATTCAACATTTTGATAATATGAAGTTAAAGCTTTAAAAAATGTCACCGCACCTGTGGAGTTAAATCAGATTTTGAAAGGCTATTAAAATAAACAGTGCTAAAGATTTTACAATTAATCTCAAAGGTTTAACAAAATCCACCCTAAACATGCTAAAGATAACAGACTAGAGGCCTCGTCATGCTCTTACTGAGTGTACACTAACTTAACAGACACTAAGTGACGTCCTTTCTTGTGTTAGAGGAATGCATAGGCGGCGGAAGCTGGGGGCGGGGGTGCATGACCCCCCTCTAAATTTCACGAGGATGGACAGACTCTCTAAAAGAAAAGAAAGATAGAAAAAGGAAAGCAAATTGAATTTTCCCCTTTGTTTTGATAATTTAAGTGGAAAATTTTATAAAACAAAATGCGCGCTTCGCGTGAATTTTCATTTGTTTAGTAACATGTGCCACTTTTGCGCAAATTTCAAGATTTTTTAAAACATTTTGTAGCTAAAATTTGACGACTTGACAGATTTTTTCGCACCACGCGTGCATTACAAAAAATCTTAATGTTCCTCCGACCATTTTTGCTCCCCCTAAAATGTTTACTTCCTCCGCCACTAGAGGCACGGGCGAAAGGTCTCTGTGTCTCCTTCTACTGTTTTCTCTTGCTTCACTGTACCTGCCACATCTCGTGTCGCCATCCACATGATCCAAGGCAGCAAATTTGATCTTTTACTAGCTACTCGCATGTGCAAAGTGTAGCAGTACGTTTTAGAGAACGCAACGTGGTGGGCAAAAAGGTAACGCATTACTTGATTGTTTTTGTAATTTATCTGCATGTTACATTTTTTTACCTATCATAATGTTACTATCGTGACTCTTATCTGTAAACAAAAAAATGAAAATGTAATAGACTTAACAAATTCAAAAAGGACGCAATTGTGAGCTACAAAAAATTAAGAAGTTTAGCACTTTTATTGGAGAATATGTCTTTAAACTGAAGAAGTTGACTACTATATATTTGTGGATTAATAAATTGATAAGTTGTTAAAATGATAGCACTATACCGAAAATGTTTATTTATTAAGTAATGTACACCCTTTTTTGAATAGAGATAAAGCACTAGTGTATTAACTAAAGTTGACGTTGGAATTAAAACAAATCTATAACAATATTTTGCATTTCATTTAAACGATTTTTATCTGATAATACAGACAAAGAAATGCCGTCTCTATCAAGTACTCCTGCTGATGTTACACAAGATACAGACAGTGGTTCTGCGACTGCAGTTGTTATCTGGATATCCCCTACAGCAAGTGACAATTCTGGTGACGTAACTCTAACATCGAGTCATGAATCTGGTGACGCATTCTCTATTGGTGACACGACTGTCACATTCACGGCAAAAGATGCAGCGGGCAATCGAGTCATTATTTCGTTCACCATTACCATTCAAGGTTCGTTGTACCGTTGGTATTAATTTGATTAAAAAAGACAGTGATTGGTACACTTGCCGTTTGGTAGGTTCAATTATATATTATTGCTTCATTTATACTGTCAACAAAAAAGGGGACTAAAACAGGCCAACTCTGTTATTGAATTAAGTGTGCGAAGTAAAATTACTTTTGAAATAATAATATAAAGGCTTTTATCCCCCTATTTTCCACATCTTTAAATGTTGTATTTGAAAAAATTCAGCTTTTATCTACACTCTCAATTTGAACGTAACAGTTGAATCAAACAAAAACTTCCATAAAGTCATATACCGTATTCTGTTCCGATTAAACAGTACCGGTGTAATGAAATACAACGTCCGTGTGACTAAGCGTCCTAGCTACTATTCAATGTGTACAGCATACTTGTACATGTGCGATCAATAATGCATTGATTGCGACTTATTCCGTGTAGTTCAATTAGACCCGGACTCCAGGTTATAGGAGATACTCAGTCTCATTACACCGGTACTCTTTATTTGATCATGCTTGTCCATACAGACAATGAATACCCGTCAATTGCCGATATGCCCACTGATGTGACACAAGGTACAGACGCAGGTTCTGCAACTGCAGTTGTGACCTGGAAATCCCCTACAGCAAGTGACAATTTTGGCGTAGTTACCCTTGCATCGAGTCATGGCTCTGGTGATGCGTTTCCAATGAGTGACACAATGGTTACATTCACAGCAACAGATGCAGCGGGCAACCAAGTCACGGCTTCATTTATTATAACCATTGAAGGTTTGTTCACTTGCAATTTTTGTTCAATTTACGTCCAATTTACACGTGTGCTGCGTAATGGCATAAAATGTTTTAAATCTGAGACTGATGGATAATGAATATAGCTTCCTGTGAAAATTGTGCAGTACAGTAATCATTGAACAACAGCGGAACGGCAAGGGAACATTAAGGAACAAACGAAAAAGAAAGGAGAAAAGGAAAAAAGATTAAAGAAAAAGAAGGGAAGGGAGGATAAAGAGAAAATTGTCATCAACCAATCAAAAAATATTGTTACCTCTCTAAACTGATTAATGATTGAACCAACACACACCTGTACACTCCGCGACCCCATCCCACAACACATGCACAAACAAAGAAGTAACATGTAGTGATGGTTTTATAAATGTGACCGTCCAGCTCAAAACAGCAGTAAATGCCAGCTCTTGTCAGTTTCACTTTGTTAAATATTTGCAAAGACCATGCTTTAAGGATTAAAATGACATGAACTTCGTACGATTTCCAGAAGTCAAGTTATGGTCCGTCAAAGGTTGTCAGGGAGTAAAACGTATAACTGAGATAAACGCGTTCAAAGATCAGTAAGCCCTATATTTTCTGTTGATCATCTTAGGAATATGCAGATTTATTTTACATTTCCTATCATTTTTTGGAAGTGAAACTGTGCTGATATTTTGTAGTAAGCAATAAGATTGTAAATCTGTCAAAAAATCAATTTCGGGAAATCACGACCTTGACATGTATTTTCACCTGTAGCGCAAAATGAAGTTTCTGGCATTTACTGCTCATACGGGCTGGAAGGTCACAAATGGTATACTTTTATCGAACTACTAAAAGGAATTATTTTCCTTACACATTTTTTCTGAATTCCTCTAAACATATAGACGTTTGAAGCAAATTAACAATACCAGCAATATGAACATATTCCTTCACTACACAGATATTGAAGATCCGGCAATTTCTGGGATGCCTGATGATATTACTAAAATCACAGCTTATCCCGTTAGGACACTGGCCTGGAAAGAGCCTATTGCTAGTGACAATTCGGGTTTCGTAACCCTTGCATCAACTCACAGCTCTGGTGAAACGTTTCCAATTGGAACCAGGACCGTAACGTACATTGCAATTGATCCAGCAGGAAACGTGGCTACTAAAACATTTATGATCACGATTGAAGGTAAGTTATCCCCAAAAGTAATCACCTACTGATGCCAAGATCAATATCTATCTCCTAACAATCAGGGCCCAAATTCATGAAACCCTGCTAACGCTATAGCGTTGGCTGCTAATTCTTTGTATACCTGTCAAAACTTGATAGGTAGACAAAGAGTTAGCAGCCAACTAGAGTTAGCAGGGTTTCATGAATTTGGGCCCAGGCCCATATTCATGAAACCCTGCTAACTCTAGTTGGCAGCTAGCCCACAATCGGTTAGTTGCCAACTAGAGTAAGCAGGGTTTCATGAATATGGGTCCTGGTCGATGAGTAAGAGATCATTCTTGTCTAGAGTGCGGCTTGATGTATAAGGGAACATTTTATATAGTCTCCCTTATCTGTAGGCCGAATCGCATAGAAAAGCTCTGGGTTTCAACTATAATACAGTACATTGTCGTTTTCACGTTCAATTCCATTATGGTGTCTGGGAGACGGAACATGGCTTTAGAAGGATTAAAACCATTTCACACTGTCGTCAAAAATATTAATGCCAATTATTTGATTTCACACAGAGAGTACAATTGTTATTGGTATCGTCATAGGCTAATTATTGTTATCATTACAGTGAGTATTTCACCTTAAACTGAAGCGATATTATGAGTATATAATAAATAAAACAACTCAAAATTGTTATCGTTATAGTGTTTGAAGTGAAACCTATATATCGGTAGTAAGAGCGACTTATTTTAAATCGTCGGTAGGTATAAAAATCCCTTTTATTGTATTATTGCTAATGTGATCGACGCTCCTAAGTCCAGTTTTTTATATAATCTTATATTTAAAATTTTGTATTCTTCAGAATGCAACTGTCCTTGCCCTCTGGGGATGAGTGATAGTTCAATAATACCAGATGAACGAATCACAGCATCTTCTTTCACCTACTCCAATCGTCGGCCATATTATGCAAGACTGGGATCGACCTCTCATTGGACTAGTAATGGTGCGGAAGACATAAACCCATGGATACAGGTCGATTTGATCTACGCATTCCTTGTCACAAAATTGCAAATACAGGGGAATGGAGCTGAAGGCTCAGTAGGCTCAAATGATCCATATTGGGTGTCCAAAGTCATGGTAAAGGTTGGTACTCGGAGTGATCGACTTAAATATATCCAGAACAACGATGGGCAAAACAAGGTGAGGTATTTTCTTGATATTTCAATGATTACCACATACATACAAGTTTACATTATTCCAAGGGTATAATAGTCTATCAATAGCTCGATGCTCTATTGTAACAAGTAAGACGGGCGGACAAAATTGGTCATAATAATAAGGTCACGAAGATCCCGATTTTAAAAAAGTGTAGAAACTTTTGCAAGAGGAATAGTATGAGACCAGTTTGAACAAAATACACTTTGAAATTTTGGACTCCCATAGGGCCAAACCCGTGACCTCTGATATGACCTTTCACATTTTTGGCTATAACTCTAGAACCATATTTCAGACATAAGTAAAAGTACGGTATACTTTTTCTGCTTCCTTGTGATGAGAGGAACATGTTGGTATGGTTTTCAACAAGATTTGACCAAATTTTAAATAATTCCACCCGTTGTTTTGGCAGCCATTTTGTTTTATACAAATTAACCAACTTTGACAAGCTTACATTTTCCTACATTTTGAATATGTTGCGTTGTTCGGGAGGTCATCAACAGTTAAATTCAACCAAAAAATCTTGTGTTGCAATTTTGTCTAAGTACCCCCATGAATTTTCATAGATTGACTAGTCTACAACTGCAGCCATTGTATCGTGATTTTATACAGTTAGGCAGTTCAAATGTTCTGTCCGTGTATAACAATGCATTTTGTAATCCGTAGTAAAATATGTTGTTAATCCATTACTTATTCCATTCACTGGAGTCAATAAGATAAAAAGGACAACTAAAAGACGTTTTTGCTTTCGTCGAAGACAATAGTCTATCCTAAACTTTGATTGACAGGTCTCTTTTGTGCGGTAAAATTAATTTGATACTTCTTTTGTCATTTACGATTTAGTTAAATACAAATTTAAACTAAATCCATGATAACATATTTAGTTTGATAAAACCAGTGAACTATTTGGAACATAAACTCACATAATATTTCGTTTTACTCGTCGGATGACTTTGTCAGATCTGGTCATCTGATCAACTTTCCCGGGAACTTTCGTTTGATCGATAAATAAGTGCCCTCCTCCCTGTTCATGGTATTGTTTCCTCTCTTTCTGATCTCCATCGCCTCCCATCTTTCTCTAATTCTCCGGTCATGTTCCTTTCCAAGGATTTTTGGGTTGTCCTAATGTATAACATGGTTGGCTCGCGCAACGTAATCTGATATCGCCGATTTGGTTTGTTTTTTTCCGATACCCTCCGTTCCGATCTAGTATATCTTTTCTCACTGGCTTTATTAACTTCAGTTCCATGTTCCGATAAGCGTGTACCAAACATGTGTGATGTTTCACCTACATTACTAAGGTCGCAAAAGCCGGACAACTCGAAAAAGAATTGTCCTTCGTTTAACTCCTTAAACGAGTGGAAATTCACTCTTTTTAGAGTGATTTTCACTCTTTATGAGTGGAAATTTGCTGTTTAACATACAAAACCACTCCTTTCTGAGTGGTTTATAAGAGTTTCACTCTTTTGGGGAGTGAAATTTTCACTTGTTTACATTAAGAGAGTAACGCCGCTAATAACGTGGCTTACAATCCATGGGGGCCGTAGGCTTTTTGCTCAAGGAATTCCATTAAGAAGTTAGCAATGATCGGACTAACGAAACGCTGTCTGTAGATGATGCCGCGGAATTCAAAATAGGTGGTAGTAAGAGTGAATTCTAACAGTTTAATAATGTTTGGTTAAAGGGCCTGATATTTCGACTTTAGCAAAGTCTTAATCATAAGACTTAGCTAATGTCGCAATATCAGGCCCTTAAACCATACTCTATTTACTACACAGGCTTTTTTGTGTATAAGCAGTTTCTAACAGCATTTACTTTCAGTTTAATAATGTTACAGACTTCCAACTTAGTACTTTTCTTTAGATCTTTGTCATTAGCTAGTCTTTGTTTCACTAATTGAGAGCTTCTTGAATCGGCGTATTTGTAAATGATGAAACGACATCATGCGAATTAAATATTTTTTCCTCCTTGATCAACATGGTGCCAATTTCTTCTGCCAGGTCTTTAGAGTTTTTAACATGGTGCTCCGTATTGCCGACCAGCGGATTGAGAAAGTCTGCGAGCGCTTTGGAAGTTTCACATCCAACAGGGTCGGTATTATTATCCACAATGGGTCTGATAGGATTGCCTTGTTTGTGAATTTTGGTGGTGCAATATAACCGAGGAGTAATAGCAGTGATTGGATACAAGAGCTTATACTGAGCATCATCAATGTTATTGTCTTTTTTGAGCCTTGACAAAATATTAATAAATTTCCGCTTGTATTTTGGACTTTTAAAGTTTCATAAGTCTTTCATCCTTTAACATTCCATTTCTCTTCATAATTTGTCTTGTCTAACACTGCAGTGGACCTTTATCCGCTCCCATAACTAAAATGGAATCATTTTTCTTTTACTGCCGTCCTTTCTTCCTTACTAATATTTGATTTTGGAGGCTAAACATTTTTAAGCACACCAACAATTTCAGCTCTAAGAGCAGGTCTTTCATTGTCGTCAATATAGCCACATGCTTTTTCGGTAGCTATAATGAAATCTTTGTATGGTATACGATCACAACCTACCGCGAAGTTCGAGCCTTTTATGTAGTACCTTTTCCTCCGGTTCGCTCAACTTGTGTTAGGATAGATTGGTGACCCATTTCTTCCCCGGACAAATCTAAACTGTCATGACGTTTTATCGGTGACAAATTGCTCGTACATTTGTCTTTCAACCGCTCTAGTTTATCAATTTGTCTGGCTTTACATTTATGATCTTCCGATATGCATGCTTTTTTACGTGGAAATCATCATGCGCTTTTACTTCCGGTTTTACCAGTGTTTCTAGTTCATTGTCGATCGCTTTGTGTTTCGCGGATATGCTCGCGAATCAGTTCTTTTTCAGCCTTTTAAATGATATTTCTGGCATTATTAGTCCGGATAGGGCATTTCGTTTTCAAGCTTACCGGCGTTAAGTCCAAACCCTTACAGCGATGCACAAACGTGAGATGGTTCCGGTGTCTAGAATTTTTCTTGTTTACATTTTCGAGATCACGTATTTTGTTGACCGTCGATTCTCCGTAAATACTTCTAACATCGTTGAATAGATTGATTAGGTTTGTAGAATATCAATGATAACATATTTAGTTTGACAGCAGTGAATTATTCGGAATATAAACTCACATAATATTTCGTCCTACTCGTCGGAAGATTAATGCAAAAAAAAAAAAACATTTTAAAATTGCCAATTTTCAGCTTTTAAGATCATGAGGTCACATCTACCTACGCGCAGCTTGTTTTACCAACTTTTATGTGAATTAGCTAATACAAAGTGCAAGTTTAGGTATTAGACCTCACATTCATGAAATTTGAAAAATATATCTTTCCTGAAGAACTTTTAAAATCAGTTAATAAAACGAGGGAAATTTCAGTACATCTAATAGGACCACGCGACGCCCTCGCTGCTCGCTTTCCTCGTTGCTCGTGGTCCTTCTAAACGGACTAAACACTGCTCGTAAGCTGTTTGTACGATTATTGTGACCAAGCTCTTAGATCACCTGCTTTCATATACAGACTATTTGAAAGAAATTGATCACCTGAAGTGTTTACAATCACAAAGTTAATGACATTGATTTCAAATTTCCAAATACCACATTGTGAACTCGCCGACAATTGATTCAATAAACTGATTCATGATTGGACGCGATGAGACACATTTGGCTCATTCTCCGATAAAGTGTGCAACTTTGCCGTTTTGGTGTCGCTCATGTTCGTGTTGCTTGATGTTGTCACATTAGTAACATGTGTGAAGCTAAACATTTTAGCATGCCAGGAAAGTAGATAACGATAAATCTGAAAATCAAAAATTTTCAATTTCCCCATGTCGCCAGCCATACTTTTTCTGTTTCATGAGCGGCCCCCGTTCCTAAAATATTCGAGCATATCAAACATAATGCACACTATATATTAGCTCGTAATAGGTATTGATAATGACATATAAAGTTTAATTATATTAAGTATTTGATATGGCATAAGAGCTTTTTGAAAGGTGTCGCCAATATTGCAAACAGATAAGTAATCATTTCTAAAATCGATAACAAAGTGTCAAAATAAATCTGTTGATGATTCCGCATTAGGTTTATCAAGCAAACTTGAGTGTAGCATAACATATATTTCATATAGAATTATACATTTACAGTAACGATTTACAAGGATATTAATATAAAAAAAAACCTATGTGACGGTGACGTCGAAACAGATACGTAATGTACATTCTGCTGCCTTCTCGCAAGACGAGGTACACTATGATAAGCGAAAATACTTCACCACAGTGTAGTATGTGTAGAGCTCCTAATTTAGTGTACAAATGAAATTTGTAAGAAAACAAATTTTCTCAAAAATGAATATTATAGAAAAGATTCAAATAGATACGTAGCGACAGATACGTAATTTAAGAATAGGGAATACAATGGTTAATAAATCAAGTAATTTTAAACATCTCCCATGCACTGTTTCCTTCTTCATAAACCACAAGAGTTTATAATTTTGTATGTTTTTCATGAGTTATTAGTAGTCGAAATGTTAACATTTCTCTGACCAAAGTTGCACGCTTTATCGGAGACTAAGCCATTTATTGTCTAGAACAAGTGTTTAATGTACCCTACGAACAATAATAATAACTGGGAAACTGACAGTAACTTTAATATCAAAGAGCATCATCCCTCTCACGCACAATTGGCTGTGTCCAAAACTATAGGAGGACTGATATATCCCGGCGAATAGATTATAGTAACGAATCCTAGATAGTGACAGACACCGGTCGAAAAGTACCTTAAGGGTCCCAAAATGAAAATTAATTTTGTTGTCTCATCTGAAAGATTATATTTTAAGCTTTGAAATGTCACCTTGCTTTTGGTTACCTTCGATTGCAAAGTTACATCCGAATTGGTATTAAAGGCATCGGACTGATTCAGAAAACTATAGTTCTGAGAAAATCGAGTTTAAAGTTTCTATACCGAGTAAACCTTGAATGGAGCAGGAATTTTATCTTGTGTTTTTGATATTGGAACATGATTAATATGACAGAATACACTTCTAAAGGCGGTGTCACACATCACCGTATAGACGAAAACGTGCAAATAACGTACACTGTTTTGATTGTACGGTGATGTTCGTTATGCATTCGGTAGAAACACGTTCAATCCGTTATCCATCCGGTGGGATTTGTGCACTGGAGAAATATTATACTGAAACTTGCGAACCGAAAAGTATGAAGTGGCATGATTTTCAAGTGGGGATCTACCTTGACTATTGACTCTGTGCCTACTTGTACGTTACTAATTCGTTTTGTACGTTCCTCATACTTAATTTATTCGTTTAGTACGGCACACGTTCAATTCTCATTTGGCGTTGTTCAGTGAGACGAGACAACTTTTCCGCTTCTTATCCGCAAGTCGTACGGTCAACGTACGTTTATTGTATGGATTTCTTCTTGGTATAAGACCTCTTGCCACCGTATAGCCTATCTTTGTACGTTATTCATACGTTTTGGCTCTATACTGTGATGTGTGACACCGCCTTTAGGTAACGTTTCTGATGAAATTAGATTTTCGACCTTGGACGTGTTTTTTGACCATGCTCAGCTTCCCGCAGTGGCGTAGCTGGGGGGGGGGGGGCATTACTGACCGTCCGTCGGTTAAAAGCGCCCGCCGCCTGCCAATGTCGGTTCCTGCAAAAATTACCTCATATTGATGATTTTCACAGCATTTTGGTACCATGATAACTACAAAAATCCAAAAATGTTTCAATTAGCCTTCCTGCAGGGTGTCAAATAGCTAAAAACCCTGAGCTTCAGGGGGCTTCGCCCTCTGGACCTCCACCAGGGGCCCTAAGGCGGGCCCATGGACCCCACCCATTATTCGCTCCGATCATTTAGTTTGCTCCGCTCGCATGATCAATCCAATTCTGTCGGTTCGTCTTCATATTGTGGCCCCTCCACTTTCGAAAACCTGGCTACGCCACTGGCTTCCAGTATCTCGTAATTTACTATTCCGACCTTAAGGTACCCTTCGATATGTTTCGATCACATTTGTTATTCGAAAACTCACGAATTGAATTGCCTACTGTTTTCTAACAGGTTTTTCGGGCTAACAATAACGCAGTCGGCATCGTTGATGTAACCCTTGACGAAGATGGTATAACAGCAAGATTGGTGCGCATATACACAACCGAATGCAAGAAAAAGAGTGGTAAAATCGATAATTATTGCCTGATGCGGTTTGAAGTTATTGGATGTCTTGTTAAATTGGAAACGTCCGTCGCTTGATAAAAGCGAAGACCCACTTTTTCTTTACTGTTTACATAATATTGAAATGAAGTAGTAGTTATGCATTTTCAGTTTCAGTTTCAGTTTATTTTTTCCACAAACAACAATGTATATAATAATCAGATATTAAAAATGGAAGGATGACCAATAAGAACCTTCTGTATCAAATTTGATCCTTGATGTGTTTTGTACCTTGTCCGTAATATAATTGACTGATATACAACAAATATTAATTGCCTCAAATGGTTGAAGTATTACTCACTCAGTGAAAGATGTATTATTCCATTTCACTTGCCGTAAAGGTAGTTCCCTGATCTTACTATCTTAACTCCCATGCTATATTCTGCTGTGGGCTATACAACTTCGGACTTTGATTCTAGGGGAACCTTATGAACCTTAAGGGTACGAGGAATCCACATGCCCAGGAAAATGTGAATCCTAACTATTTTTCAATCATGAAAAGATAAATAGTTTCCACTGCCTTTGCGGGGACTCGAACCATGGATTATGGCGGGGGTTAGTCATGCATTACGAAGCGAGAGATCTACCGCTGAGCTATCAAGACGGCGTTGAGATGGTGAACTAAAATCTAAAACATAAACATTAGAATGCCGTATTTTTCTTTTGTTTACATAAAAATTGCAATTTTTGCCTCATTGGAATGCTCAATTTGTAACTACATTATGCGAATGCGTATATTAGACAAAATGTAGATAATGTAGATACTAAAATCAGGCTATTCACAGCTCAAACAGGGCGAACTCAGAGTCATAATTCGGTTTTTCGGGCAAAACAACGCGGGTTTGTTACATTATCATTCAAAATCAACACAACACATTTATAAAATATTATTTGTAATTCAATCAAAAGTATCAAGCCTACAATCTGTCAACATTTGAAAACAGGCGAATCGTTCGAACATCATAAAATTTTAAGGTTTTGGCGAAAAAGGTGTAACTTTTTCGAAGTAGTTTATTGACGTAATTTTGACATTGATAATGGACGTGAAATCACTACTAAAGTCTCATGTATTAAATAGAGACTCTATTACATATGTACGCCAAAAATTGTATTATTCTGATATGTGTAAGCAGGTAAAAAGAAGTTGGCAAAAATGGCACCCATTTAGGGACTGTAGCCTTAATTACTTTTACACGGTTCATGAAATGGAAATGTATAATTTTATAGTATAAGCTTTTATGCTGAAATTGTTTTTATTCCTGACAGAATATCCACGAAGCGTCTGTTCCCATAGCAGACGCGTATCCGATATAGTTAATTGTTCCTGGATTACAATAGAAGTCGAAATCAAAATGAAGTACGTCTCCGTCTCCATAGACCTCTATCTTAATAGTTTCACCAAAGAGCTGCCAACGAAATTCAAAAAGTCTTTCTTCATCAGCGCTCAAGATGTCTGGTGTGCCACGGTCATTTCCACGTGTCAATATTTCCCCCCATGGATTTTCACAGGAGGCCTCTGATCTCTGGTTGCTCCGTCCTCCAAGAACTGTATTAATTTCATCAACAGAATAAAACCAGATAGGTCATAAATAACAGTTATAAAGAATATAATGTGTTTCGATAAAGACACTTTGTTTTGGATCTGTTATACTAAAGTCAAATAATTATTAGACCACAATACTACGTGAATTAAAAAACAAACAAATTCGCACTGATTACAGAAGAATGTGACCTTAATAAAAGCACCAAATCCCGGGGGGGGGGGATTACTTACATTGACAAGTGTTTTTTCCAGGATTTTGGTATATCATTGAGGTTGTTTTCATCTCAGATTTGGGAACATTTGCACCCAATTTGAGTAAATTGGGTGCTTTTCTATTAAAATTGGTATATTGATGGGTGGGTTTTTGAGCCAAAAATAGGTATAGAGATGGTCAGTTTTTCGGAGTTCGGCAGGCACATACCAGTACAAACATTTTTGAAGAAACCCCCGGGCACCAAATCATAAAATTCTTGTTGTTTTAGTATAGATTTAATATACTTTTAAATACAGAAAAATGATAGAAATCGGTTGAAAAATAAGCAAGATATGATCAATTTTGTGAATGTGTCTCTTTTTCCTCCAATCCAATGGGCTTTACACAGTTAAAGGTGCGTTTACACTATGAAGCCATGCCCTCGATGTAGGGTAAGTTCTCCAAAATCACGAAATCCTGGACGAAAAGCGACGAGTAAAGATGAACAATCAAAGTTTGTTGACTGATAGTAACGACCCTCGGCGACACAACGTACACAGATGATGAGTGGGTGCGCGTGCTGAAAGAAACGGAGACTTACTAATAAAATAAGAGTTTGGCTTGACGTTTGGTGACGACTTCTCGTCGATGAACAATTACTGTAAGCAACGTAGTGAGGCGGCAAATACTCACCTTTGCTGACGTAAAAGTAACGAATGCTATCGATAGGTCACGGCAACAGTATCGTGACTTGATGACTGGGATCATTGATCCAAATTTGTGTGGTACAATCATTCCTACTCACATCCCTGCAACACACTGTTGTTGACAACGATTACCAACGAAATTGTGACGACCTCTTAAAAGACTGTTATAAACTGTCATGGAACTGAGGGTTGCGGTGGCCAACGAAATCTCAACGACATCAAATCTAATTCTATGTCATCCCAAAATTTTAAAACTTGTAACTGAAAGCGACCGGTAGTAACGACAATCTGCGGAGGTAAGAGGCTTGTGCCAACGTTAAAGGTGCGTTTACACTGTGACTTATGGGGGTAACGACAAGCAACGTAGACCTGCGAATTGAGGTTTTGAATTTTATGCCAGTTATCGTTAAAGTCAGTTCACGTTGGCACAAGCCTCTAGCCTCCGCAGATTGTCGTTTCTATCGGTCGCTTTCAATTACAAGTTTTAAAATTTTGGGATAACATAGAATAAGATTTAATGTCATTTGGTCGTTGGCCACTGCAACCCTTTAAGTTCTTTGACGTTTCCATGACCGTTTGTAGCAGTCTGTATTCGTTGCTCTAAGAAGAATCATCAAAGAATTGAGAATCTCGAAGAGAAGTGCATCTATACACTCTTAGAAAGAAAGTATCAAATATGAGACAAAAAGGATCAATTTTGATCCTTTTTAGGTATCAAATATGAGCTTATCCTTTAAGGATCAAAGTGATCCCAAAAAAAGGATCAAAAATTTTGATCCAAAAAAGGATCAAATATTTCTTATAAAAAAGACCTGCAAAAAACATCACACTGAAGTGACGCTAGCAGGGTTTGAACCCACGCCGCACTCATACCTGCTGGTAATTAAGAGACCAAGGCTCTAACCACTCGACCACGGGGCTGTGTGATGAAATCAACGTATTTATACATGTTACACCATAGTATACATTCCCCGCTGTGTAGCGGTAATGGGGTGTACTAAAATATGAAACAAAACATCACGTTGCATCCAAACGCGGTATCAAAATGTGAGCTCATCCTTTCCGTATCAAAGTAAACCAGAAATACGGATCAAAACTTTGATATTGTAATCAAAAAGGATAAAAATAAAATGATCCTAAAAAAGGATCAAAAATGATCCTTGTGAATTTGATCCATTTTTATATATTGATCCTTAAAGGATCAAAAGTGATCCTTAAAGGATCAAAAGTGATCCTTAAAGGATCAAAATAAAATGATCCCGAAAAAGGATCAAAATTTGATCCCGGCCTTCTAAGAGTGTAGTCTTTGTAGACTTCTCAAAGGCCTTTGATAGTGTCAACAGGAAGGCAAAGATGCACATTTTACTTAACTATGGTATCCCCGACATGCCCGAGGAGATTGTGAGTGCCATTGCTATAATGTATTACAACCGAACAAGTTTTGTGCAGAGCATGGATAGTCCAACCGAGGAATTTATTACAACAGCAGGAATTATTCAAGGGGACACTCTGGCTTGCTCCTATCCTTTTTGTTACTGTGGTCGACTAAGTATTACGCCAGTCAGCTGACTAGATGAGTGATTAAGGCCTCAGAATTGGCAGAAGATCTGGACGTCAAAGTCAAAGGTATTTGACAGACTTATGCAGACGATGTCGCACTGACTGCAGAACTTATATCATCTGCTCAAGATCTTCTGGTTGCATTTGAAGAATCGGCGGCTAGGGTCGGACTAATGCTCAATGCAAAGATGACCGACTGCCTGATCCTCAATGAAACATCTGATCATCCTCATATCCGCTCAATTAATGGAACTGCCATCAAGGAAGTAGACGACTTTAATACCCTGGGTCATATGTACTTGATAGCAAAAAGGACTTCTTGACAAGAAAGGGAAAAGCATGGATCGCGTGTAACAAGCTTGATGCCATATGGAAGTCTGATATTACCAGGGCAACCAAGATTGAATTCTTGAGGGCCTGTGTTGAAAGCATCTTCCGCCGCAGAAACATGGACATAGAGCTTCAAGACCGCTTAGATGGCACCTACACCAGGTTACTATTGCGTGTCCAAAATATGTCCTGGAAACAACATCCAACTAAGCATCAGATCTATCTCTACAACCGTGGCACAGAGGAGAGTCCAGTTTGCTGGTCACTGCTTTCGAGCCAAGGACCAAATCATATCGGACATCCTTCTTTGGAGATTACCATGTCCAAACAGAGGCTGTAGACCTATTACGTACCCTGATAGAGATACTGGTTTGAACTTCAATGAAGTAGGAAGTGCAATGTGTAATAAATATACTTGGTAAAGATGTGTGTCATGTATCTCGACGGAAGTCGAAGGATGATGGTGATGATGATGATGGTGATGATAATGATGATGATGATGCTTCGTGTAGTAAATAGTGCATTTAAAAATCTGTTAATAAAAGAAGAGTCCTAAAGGTGCGTTTACACTGTTACGTAGGGTAACGACGGAGGGTAACGAACTTGCAACTTCAAACGACTGATAGTAACAATAGTTTGCGTGGCTAGCGGATTGTGTTAGTGTTAACCGACTTTAACTATACCAATGACGGGCGGAAAATTCAAAACTGCAATCCGCAGATCTACGTTGCTTGTCGTTACCCCTAAGTCGTCGCAGTGTAAGGACACCTTAAGAAGGTCTGAACTATACACATATTATGTTATATTTTGTCTATGGTAGAGTTGAACGTAGATTTATTCATATTTTTAAAAATCTCTTAGTCCACACTTTTGCAATTCTATGTTTTATTATAGTGTTTATCTTCCACATGTTTCAAAGAAAGATCCGTCGTGAGATAGAAAGGTCTCCGTTATTTGTAATTATCGCGGGTAATTCAGTTAGTGCCATTAGCCACATGGATAGTGTGGAACAGTTTCCATATTATGACGTCACTTCGCTGCGGCAGCCATATATTATAATTTACTTACGCAAATCCCTAAATGTTTTGATGATCGACTGTTTTCAAACAATCACGGTAAACAGTTTAGTACAAATCTAGTGGCAATCCCGAAACATTGGGGGTCGAACACGTCGTTTTTGTTTACTTTGGCGTGTCATAGATAAGATCAGAAACATTGAGATAAGAATAAAATTTATTGTAGCTTACGTATTTGCGGCGTTTGTCGGGTTCCCAAACCATGTTCTTCTGATAAAAAGCTGAGGTAAACATCGTGTGCGGCTTTGATGTATACTTTAAAGGAGGTTTCACGATTCAATAACCTTACGTATCTGTAGTCATTCAATTCAATTCTCTCGATGTTACCAAGATCGTATGACTTAAGTGGCGCGTGACAAATAAGTCCTAAACAAAACAAATCAAACACATTTTAAAAAGTAAAAACAACGAACATTCAGGTACGAGAAAAGGGGCTTAGTATATTTTGTATGCATAGAAAATCGGCACAGACCGTCGTTTCGACGATGCCCGTGAATATTCATTAATTTGAGACACAAATTTATACAGGCCCATAAACGCATCCAAATAGATCATAATTCAAACCAATGTTGCATATAACATTGGATAGGTTCATCAGGATTGGTAGATAAACATAACAAAAGGAGATCTGTATACTAATCCATTTAGTTGAGTACACCCCATATCCACTACATAGCCGGGAATGTATACAATGGTATAAATACGATGATTTCACCACACTTGACAGCTGCCTGTCCCGTGGCCGAGTGGTTAGAGCGATGGTTTCTTTTTTATAAGAAATATTTGATCCTTTTTTCGGATCAAGAATTGTGATCCTTATTTTTGGATCACTTTGATCCTTAAAGGGTAAGCTCATATTTGATACCTAAAAAGGATCAAAATTGATCCTTTTTGCCTCATATTTGATCCTGGCTTTCTAAGAGTGCACCTTTATCAACGTCATAAACAAATAAAACCATGCTGATTGTAGACCTGATTATGATTCAAGTGAACATTAAAATTAATTCCCAGCCGTGGACAAAGTTGAATTCGGCGTTTTTGTTGCGATAATGTTAATAAATTTGGAATGCACACTTTGTTTTACATGATATTTTCACCATACACGGACAATAAACAATAGTTTATGAATATATAAAAATGATTCTCGAATTATTATCTAATTTTAAGTTACGTGATATTGAACTTCAATAACGCTTTTATTGGTCCACCCTGTATGAACATCGTAAATGATGAATTGGATGAAATTGGATGTAATTGGTTTATAACAAACAAGTTATCAAAAAATGCCAGCAAGACTAACTACATGATTTTAGGTACACCTCATATGACTTCGTCTAAAGTTAGTGAAAACCTAACTGTTCTTTTAAATGGCACTCATCTTTAAAGAGTAAAATGTCCATAATTTTAGGCGTGCTTATCCAAGTGTCTCACGTGGAAAAAATCATATTGATTATCTCTCGTAACAATGTTGTCATGA
>JXSR01S073898.1:241322-255213 GCA_000969725.1 Ophiothrix spiculata | reverse complement strand
TTACCCTTTGAGCATAATGCATACTATAGCTTCCATTAATTCCTGTACTCTTTGAGCAACTGGCTCATATGCAAAGTTGAATGTCTTGGTTGAGGTTAGCAAGCACTTATACTTTCCTTCAAGGCTGGGAAGCGGATCTCCAATACAAAGTTCATAAATTTTGGCACACGAAGGACTGATGAGTACTCCATACGAAGTATCTGATTTGGCCAGCCCAACAAGTGCCTGCCTCCAAATCTGCATATCAGTCGGGGTATCAGCATCTGTTTCAGCTTTCAATAGCCTATCTTGTTTTCTTTTCTCTCCATATTTTTTCTTTCTTGGTGGTTTGTTGGGGTCACAATCGTTCACCCTTTCAGGATTCACCTGTTTACCTGGCTGTACCTCTAGTGTAAGATAAAAGTTAGAATACATATCCTTTTCTGTCATAGAAAATACCTGACCATCGGGTACAATTGTCTTGTAGTAACCATCGCTTGGTACCGTGCACCCAGCTAAATAATTCGCAACATCTTTACAGCCGATTGGTAAATCAAACCTGAGTAAAAGACAAAATGGTCAACATTAATAGATAGAGAAATCAAATTTCTTTTCTTACAATGAAAATCAAGAGTTTCCTAGACTTTCTATTCTCATTCCTAAATTGTTGAATACAATTGTATTTTGCACTCCACGTTCAAATGATTACATGGTCAAAATATCTTCAGCCATTTGTCCCAAATGACTGAAGCATTACTTTTTTCTAAACAAATAGATCCACGGATCGCTCATGAATGTTGTCTATTTTTCGGTCACTAAAAACATATCATAGGTGAAGATATGGAAGCTTTGATTAAACTGGGTTGGAAGATGACACTGGGGGGAGGAGTTCTCACATTAGGTTGATATATGGGTATGTACCACGGTTTTGGGGTATAATTTTGCCATTTTAGATACTAGTATATCGATGGGTGGGTTTTTGACACAGACCTAATGCGCCTAATTTGACCCAAATTGGGTGTTTTTTGCGGAAAAATAGTATGGTGAAGGTTTACAAAATTGCCTATTTTTAGGTATAGAGAACGGTCCTTATCGCAAAGTCTGCGTGGCACACCCCGTATATTTTTTTTTTGAGAACCCCCCCCCCGGCAAGATGACCTTGGTATGACTTTGAAAACAATTGTTCATATTTATGTGTGTGTATTTTATGAACAATTATTACTTTTTGGTTATTTGACCTCTGATAACCTTGGTATGCACGCACATCTACAGGTTGTCCAATTATGACATTTTTATTGAAATTAAAATAAACAAGCACTTTTGTTTAGTGAATCATAAAGAAGCATTTCATAGTTCCAATCAAACTTCAAATTAGGTATAGAGAACGGCCAATTAGACATTAGTACAATTTGAGTACATTTATAGTACACAAATTGGTACTATATTTGTACTAAAACTGTACTATAATTGTGTTCCAAATGTGCACCTTAGCAATGTTGTACTATTTTTGTACTTGATTTTGTCCAGGGAACACATACATATTATAATATATCCAATAACCAAGTTTGGTTCCAGTCAGACTTCAATTTTTTTAATTAGGGAAAATTGACATTTTCATCCTATTTTACAACTTGACCTCATATGACCTTTGATCTTGGTATGTGACCTCTTACATCATCAACATATGAGGGTTTTTATATTATATCCATTAACCAAGTTTGGTTCCTATCAGACTCCAACTTTTCAAATTAGGCCAAATTGACATTTTCAGTTTATTTTACATCTTGACCTCACATGACCTTTGACCTTATGTGACCTGGCCCCTTCTTATCACCAAGTTTCACCAACACAGGCCTTATGGTTCAGGAGATATTCTTTAGACAAAATCAGGGCGAAGGGAGCACAAAGGACAATGAACAGCAAAGTGAGTAGTGACTGCTAATAAGTCCAGTTCAGGCGAGACAAAAACAATTTGTCCAAAGTTACCCCGATTGAGGCCAAACCAAGGGGCAAATGTGTCCACCACGATTTCCATCATTTCCAAAAGAGGTGAAATGATTTTAATGTTTATGTGGGTTAGTGACCCCTGATGTTTGTTATCCAATCATTTGGTTTGATATTACACTTACAAGGTACTGGAAGTTTGAACCCCCTAAAAATTTGGGTGATTTACAGACTCCCCCTTTAACTTAAGGGAGCAAAAACTGTACAATGTGGTTTTGTACCCATGTTTTTAGCTTATATTAACCCTTTAAAGAGTATGCAATAACATTTGAAGAAATAGTTGGAAGGGGAAAGTCTGTACAAGATTTAGTTTCCCGGGTGCTGTCACCTGATGACAGTTTAAGCTAAAAAATGGCCAGATTCTGCTTTTGTCAAACAAATTTTAGCACACACACCCCCACACAAACATTAACACAGATTTTTTATAGCCCCCTCCAGAATTCATGCAGCGGGGTCAACAGTTGTACACTCAAACCACATTAAGAAGTTTGTAATATACTAATTGTGATGGTTCATGCCGAAAAGGGGGACTTTGCGACAGAACACTTTTCAAGAAACTGGTGAAAATAGGCAGCAAAATAAAGAAGAAAAAAATACGAATTTCCAGCACATTTTCTGTTATAAAATTTGATCGCCTTGATCAATTTCAACAAGTATGGTGTCATTTTAAAGCTTACAAAATTCTGTAACAGATGAAATGATAAAATCAAAATTGATATAATCTGCAAGACCCCCTTTTTGGTGTGAACCATCACAATTGTGACCCATCATATCGTCCCAAAATGAAAATTGATTTTTTGGTCTCATATCTGAAAGATTATATTTTAAGCTTTAAAATGACACGTTGCTTTTAGTTATTGGATGTTCGATTGCAAAGTTACATCCAAATTGGTAAAAGGCATCAAGCTGATTCAGAAAACTATAGTTCTGAGAAAATCAAGTTTGAAGTTTCTGTACTGGTAAAATTTGAATGGAGAAAGGATTTCTATCTTGTTTTTTAACAAATTAATCTTATGTTTTGGATGTTGGGACCTGATTAATATGATAGAGTATACTTCAAAGGTAACGTTTCTGATGAAATTAGAAATTCGACACTTGGATGTGATTTTTGACTATGCTCAGCTTCAATGGCCTGTATCTCGTAATTTACTATGCCGGTATTAAGGTACCTTTCGATATGACGGGTCACAATTGTGAACCATCACAATTAAACTTTCACTTACTTTGCGTATGTACAACTGCCTTCATAACCAGGAGCTACGCCACCAGCATTACAAATTCCAATTTCACTCCACTTCTTCATATCCACGAAGTGAACAATATCCCAGCACAAGGATAGTAAAGAATAGGCAGCCTGTCTCCCCACATTATTGGAGAATGGCGGGTCGTGAAGGAATCCTCTCATGATATCCCTTACAGATGTTAACCAAGATCTGGGAATCACACTTCCATACTTTTTGGTCAAATTTAGCACTAACAAAAGAAAAAAGGGAAGTTGATTATTAGAATTTCATTTGTTTCAATTCATCATAATAGTGTTTGCTGCCTATCTAACCATGTAATCGTCATGTGAGTGAAAGAAAGTGGTATCTGCAATAGCTGCCTTACGTCATAAATTTGGATTGCACACTGTATGACCTCCAATCTTAGGTCAGTGGTTCTTGAAATGGTTCTTCAGGTGACACGGTCACCTGAAGAACAAGGCACTTAATGGCATTGGCCCTTTGTACATTCGGGAAATTTTTGACATAAGGACCCAGTGCGCAGACTAAGATCTAATGCTGCATGCTAACTCCGTTGGCGACTTTTCAGGTATATAGGCCTATTTGGTAAATTCATAACATTTTTCATTTTTCAAGTTATATAAAACAAATAATGAATGTTTTAATTTGTGTAATGGTAGAAATATTTAATTCTGTGAAAGATCAAAATTCTATTCAACGAGGTGCAATTTTGATCTTTCACCTCATGAAAATATTCTCCCATTACGTTCATAAACATTCATTAGGCCGAAAAAAAATATTATGTTGCCCTCAGCGACCGACCCAAAAATTATAAAAACTGGGTCGGCTTTTGTGTGTGTGTGTGTCTGTATGCCCAAATATAAAACTCACCAATTTCAGTAGTAAAACTTCTATTCAAAGGCTTAAAATGTGTCCCTTTAACATATTAATGTTGCAAACCTCCAAGTTGACTAAATACTTCAGATTTCATGAGTTTTCAATACTAAAAAAAAAAAAAAAGAATCCCGACCGACCGACCCAATATTCAAATTTTCCGACTTGAGGGCAACTCAACAATTTTTTTTCTTGGCCTTATTTATATACTGCACAACGGCTATGTAAAAATATGTCAAAAACAATACCCTGTTTTGGGTAAGAAAGAACACAAGAGAAACAGGCAAACGGATGTGTAAAAAGTGTACAGTGTGCTCTCCCGGGGGGGGGGGAACCCAAGTTTGGTTTTGGTAGGGGTGTGCCGCTGGGAAATTTGAAGTACCACCCATGCATATACCAATTTTCAAGAAAAAGGGACCCATCCATTCCCCAAATTTTGAGTCAAAAGTTATGCGAAAATTTACTCTAATTTTGCGTAAATTTCTTGATTTTTTTTTTTAAATTTAGAAAAAAATCTAAAATTTGCGCCAAAATGTTTAGACAATTTTGAAAAACAGACCCACCAAAATGCCATATTTTGCAAAGAAAAAGGACCCATTGGTAAACCAGACAGCCTGATTTTGCTACCCAAGTTTGCAGCACATCCCTGATCACTTTTGTACTAAGTACCCTCCCCCGGGCTGTACTATAATAACTTACAAAGCATATTGTGATTTGTCATTGCCTCATTACCATCCCAGACATAGAACCATGATCCCATAGAATATGGAACTTCTTGTCCTTTCAGACAAAGCACATCCTCCAACACATCTCCCAAAGTTTTCCATAGTGTACCATTTTTGAAGTCATCAGGTAATTTTCCAGGTGCACAGCACTCCGCTTTTGTTTGATGGAGAACAACTATTGGATCCTGTGGCTTTCCATCTATTAGTTCTGTCCTTTGAAGGGCAAGGATTTGGTCTTCTTTATTACAGATTGCCTTGAACAGTGGAGGTTTGGTCGCACCAATCTCTGATGTTATACCTGTGTTTGATCCTTCACTCTGTGACGTGGAAAATGAATACGAAAGTTACTGAGTCACACAGACACACTGGAACCCATTCCTGATCATATGTGATGACTCACACCAAAAAGGGGGACTTTGCGACGATCTGCAAACTGAGATATCAGGCTTTGAAGTTGAGAAGTGGTAAAATTTTCGTCTGGGGTGAATTTGAGATTTTGTGATATTATGAATCTTCAAAGTTTTAAAAATCTTCCTACCAAGCCGTTTTCTATAAAATTGCGAAAAAGGATGATTTTTAGACAATTTTCTAACACCGTGTCAATCTCATTTTCGCAATTTTGTGATCGGAAGAAAAAACATCCATATTAATTAAAAATATGCCTGATTTGCCATTTTTTGTAACTGAATTTTAGATATGTATCTTGAAAATGTCTGTGTCAAATTTGATGATGATTGAGTGATCCTAAGTACCCATTGCTAAGGAGATTTTGTGTATAGTTGAATAGTAATCAATAAAATTTATGCTTTCACAAACCCAAACTTTAAAGCCTGTTTTCTCCAATTGCTATTTTTGAAAAGTGATCAACACGCTCTTACTAAAACAGCCATATCTTCGGAACGGATTGTTTGAGGTATCAAATTACTTGTGAAACTCTAAGCTTTCTCATGATGCCAAAAACTCAATTTTAATGTCGGGACTCAGAACCAAAGTCCCCCCTTTCGGTGTGAGTCATCACATATGCATTCAGTCGATGGTAAACAAACTTTTTATAGAACTCAACAAATGTTTCCAAACACTAACTTTAGGGACATATGTGACCGAGCGTGGCCGAGCGGTTAGAGCAGGGGTCTCGTAATACAGAGGTTGTGGGTTCGAGCCCCGGGCCAGGAGGTTTAGGTCTCCTTGTTTCCTTGGGCAAGAAACTTTAATCTAATTGCTCTGTGGTTCGGATAGTCAAGTTAAGCCGTTGGTCCCCTGTGCGAAAAGTGCCAAAATATGTACAAGGTGCAAGTAAAAAACTGATGCTGGCGACTACTCGCTGCTGATGGCTTCCTTGAATTGCTCCAAGGTGGGTCGAGTGCGCGGGAAAAAGCTGTACTTATATCATATATGAGTCTGATGAAGTGCTCAATTTGGTATATCGGAGTTGGTGCCGACTTCTTGTTGTTCTGGTCCCATGTTAGTTATAGCGTACGTACAAAATATTATGACGTACGTACGAAATATTATCATGTACGTACAAAATATTTTACATACGAACATAGTATCAAAGACATTTAACGTACGTACGAAGTATTTTAATGTACGTACGAAGTATTATTACGTACGTACGATTAACTTTTTTTTTTACATTAAGTATTATTACGTACGTACGATAAACTTTTTTTGTTTACCATGTCCCCTCTGGGTCTTCGTAGCCGTCTTCGTATGATAGAAAAAACTTAAAAGGTGCAAAGAATTTTAAAATGAATGTGCACTCCAAAAGCAGTTCATGATCATGATGATTTACTTGCCTCATCTGTAGAGCTAGCTCCATGACTAGAGCTTGGATCCGAGTCGTCGTCTGTCCTTCTCCAAGTCCTTTGTCTTTTCATGTTTTACGCACGCACTCAGAGATTCATGTGAACTAACCAGATTCAAGGGAAGACCCCAAGACCCAGCTCTGTTTATCTCTTGGATTTGGTGAATACTAGAATTAACGAAACAGATTTTAGTGGTGTACGCCTTAAAATAAAAAAATTAACTGAAGTGCGCTCTGAAACAAGATCTTTTTGGGCTCCCTCTTTTTGCATCGGAATTTGTGCAGAAAACCGTGTTGAAATAGCACATTCCAAAAAACAATCAAGTACTCAAAAAGCTCCAAAAGATGACTTCAAATCCTAAAACAGTTCGTGCTCAGATAACGCATGTTTTATTTGATATGGATGGATTATTACTAAGTAAGTTTGATCTAGGCCTAGGGGCTTAAACATTTTTTGGCCATTTTTTGTTTAGCCTTTACTTTACTATATGTAATGAAATGGAGTATTAGTGGGGTTCCCAGGCCCTCAGTCATTTCAAATTGATGCAAAAGTTTCGATTTTGGTACCAATTTGAAGGTAAGGGTCCATAGAACAATTTTGGTCCGAGTGTCAAGCTCTCAGGTAAAAAAATTCAAAATGGCCGCTAAAATCCAAAATGGCCGCCATTTTTGGATTTTCTTTGCATTACAGCTCATAACTTCTGTCCCGTGGCACTTAAAAAGGTAATTTTGGTGTGTATATATAGGTTTTAATATATGAGCAATTGAATAGGATAAAAATTAAAATGATTGGAATTCAATATGGCCGCCAAAATCCAAAATGGCCGCCAATTTTTGACTTTTAAAATTACAGTCTCGTAACTTTTGTTCCATGGAACCTGGAATGATGATTTTGGTGTCTATATATAGGTTTTTGAGTATGACCAATGTCGTAATAATAAAATAAACCTAATTGGACCATATCTTTTGTGACATTGAGCCTTACATCTGAGTAAATGTTTGTTAAAGTTCCATTTCAGTTGACGGTTAACCTGGCAATAACATTATTTTCCTTCTTATTTTTGTTATATAAGATCCCGTACAAACTATGTACGGTAGTTCTATAGCCCAAGGGATTGACCAGTTTGTTGAAAACTAATATATTATCACCATCATGTCCATGGTTAGTTTGGTGATGATATATTATTGTTTATACCATGTCAATTACGGACGTGAATTTAAATTTAAGGAAATAGTCCATGCGTAATTTCACATCAAAATGTTTTTTTATGTACCGGGTATCAAATATCCAGAAACCTTAAATGCTCCATTGGTCATTAATAGTTGTGGTCATCAATAGATTAAGTTAACCAGGAGCGTTGCTTTGCTAAATATTTAGAAAATAGAAGATTGTGTTATTTCTCAGGCTAATCCTCCCCTTAATAAGCATTATTGCAAAATACGGTACCTTAATATTTCACATGGTACAGTTTTGGATACTGTTCCTGTTTGTTCCAAGGCAGTTACTTTTCGCATGTGCATTTGCAAAGACGTGTGCACTTCAACTTTGTCTTCACGCATTTGCATCGAGAGCAAGTGTTTTGACAATTGCACTTTACATTCAGATGAAACACATCTTTGGCAAGAGGAAGCGAGTTCCAAATGGGAAGCAGCTTGCCACCCTCTTCCTTCCATCCATGATTTGTTGGGTTGTTAACAGGCATCATAGACAAGTGAGCTGTTGTCCAGATGCTCGCTTGGAAGACGCTTCTTTTGAGATGTTGATTCAAAGCATCACTGGTTGGAGGAATTCTCTCCACATCCACAGTCTTCTGTGAGAACAACTTCATTCAGACCAGGTCAATATCATCAATTACCTCATTTGATTCATTTGAGTACAGCCTACAGACACAGTTTGTTGCCACCTCTCTCAAGACTGGAGATATCTGGAATGGAGTGTTGATAATAGTTGCGAATTGCTCCATTAGTGACGGTACTTCATGCATCAATGTGCAACAGGATCGTTTACCCTTGAACTTAAAGGAAGAAGTACTGTCTGAGCCCGTGAATGCGTGAAAGAGTGCCATGGCTTTGCACTTTGTTGTACCCAGGTTGTGACAATCTGGTTCAAGGATATCATTCTGGTTGTGTTTCCCACTTTGAAAGATATCCATATTTCTGCATGCGGGCACAGAGTCTTGATGTGATGAAAATTGCTCAGTAGGATTACTACAACATCTGTGTCACCAGTAAACACTATTCCAAGTTACGATGATTGGAGGGCATGGAGGAGATGGACTAAGACACGGGTGTCGGCTTCCTTATGATTGCATCGGCCCATTGGGGGAATGTTTCCGGGCCCAGGACTTCCAAAATGATGGACTTGATCACCGTCTGTAATGTAAACACTCTTGCCCTCTGGAAAGTTTTCCTCCGTTAGCCTTTTGGATAGGAACGTGAAGAGTTCCTTTTTGTTGTCAAAATTTCCAAGGAACTTCTGCCAATTTCCGGGGATTTTGGCAGCACCGGTTGACCCGCTGTCTTATGCCTGTTCCACGCTTTTCCCTTGTGCCACCTTTAATTGTGAGTGCATTATATTGGTTCCAGACAATGTCTACTCTTGTTGATCGTTTTAACTCGTGACGAATTCTTGAACAGAATATCTTGTTGAAATAAGCATTAAAGTCTTTGCCTCGGACAGTTGTGCCGGTCATTGTATGGATGAGAGCGCCACCGTCAATAATGATGAAGTCATAAGTGTCTGGTGCAATTGGTTCCTCCTCAACGCTGTTTACACTAGTTTCCAAAATATACTCCAACAAATCTGATTTTTTACAAGAGTTCAGGGACCCTTCCGATGATAATGCAGGTGGGAAAGGTGAAGATTCGTGGCGAAAAAACTCATCCAAATCACCTCCACGGCTGTTCAGAACACGCTCTCTGAAATCATTGTACTGCTCTTGTCCTAACAACTCCACTTTGCTAACAGATGCTGCAGCAGCCACATGTTCACAAACCTTGTTATCTAATGCCAGGTCGCCACTCTGCTCCTCAAAGGGATTTCCAGTACTCAGCAACACCTCCATCATATCCTTAACATGGCGTTGATTTCGGACCTGAGATGCATGTACTTTTTTATGATGAGGGAGTTCTCCGTCATCATCGTTATCGTTTGCATCAAATTCCTCAACGACACGTCTTATCTCCGGTCCTGTCACGATCCAGCGTTGTAGTATATCAGGGTTCTCTGTTAGGCCAATAATGTCACCAACTCCTTTAACCCTTTTGTTGGCTTGCTCGTGTGCCTGATCGATGGGTAAGGATGAGAAACGCCGATTGCTTCGAGTTATTGTCCAGTTACCTTTCTCAAACTCTACCCGGATGCTATCAGGTAGACCTTGAGACCAAAGATTGGGATCCACCTGGCATAATTCTGGTGATCTAGGGCAAAGAACAGAGGCGCAAGCTTCCACAAGGTAGTGACCATAAGTTCCAGCTTCCGTTCCCGATGTGCCCGGATGAACATGAATATGATATGTTGGAATTTGTGCACGAGCATCCAGAATTTGAACGTTGGTCTCTGTTGAGACGTTGCATCAATCCAGTCCTCAAAAGCCATATCGCTTCCACAGTCTTCATAGGCTCGCTTAAGAAGGCTGTCAAGTACCACGAACAGTAACTTGATGAGCATATCTTGTTTTCATTACATTGGATACTTTCAGGAAAGATGTAGCTACTGCTTCCGTCTTTGCTACTCCAGCCATCTAATGTTTCAGGCCATCCAGATCCACGCAGAAGATCTCCCAAGGTGCTCCACAAAGCCATTTTGATGTGGAGATCGCCGAGCATAACCAAGAACTTTTCCTCCCCGAAAATGTCATGGAAGGTCCACTGCATTTTTTTGGCTAAGTCCAGGGCATCAAATTATTATTTTTTCCTCAGGAGCAATTTTTTGAAATTCAAAGTTTCCTCAATCAGTTAATATTTATTTTTTCTCATGAAGGCACAATTTCCTCAATTTCTTCTGTTACTTCCAGGGAGCGGGGCTCCCCGCTCCCGCACAATTTGACAGGCTGGCTAAGTCATAGAGTGGTTGGTCTACTACCATTACAGGGACTTGGTGCGGATTGAGGTGCTCAGTTATTTGTTTCACTAGTTCCATTCCATGTCGAATCATTTCTGGAGGAACAGCTTTTTCATGGAAAAGTGACAAGAGTGCTTCAATGCATTTTTCTGGATGTCCTACAGTATCCGATCGAGCAGTATGGTAGGAAGACCACATCATTGGACTCTAGTTTTCTCTATCACATGTTTCATATAGGGTGTCATGTAGTGTAGTCATCCATACATTTTCATGCTGTTTCTCCTCATCAAATGAACTTGTTTCCACTTGTTGCACAACTATAGTAGGAGGTTGAGTGATAAGATTTCGGCCAACAGGTGGTACAAACGTATATATGAACGAGGCAAGATTGGTTCACTGTTGCATAATCCTGTGTTCTTTTAAGTTGATTCGTAGGTGTTCCTTATCCAACCCGTGTATATGTGATGAGGGGAACTGAAAAACTGAAATTCCAGTTCCATGGAAGGATGAGCTTACTGTGCGTGATGTGGGATTGTGATCCAGATTATCCAAAGCTGGATTTACTCCGCCTGGAGTAGTATTCAAAAATAATACATGACCTTGTTTTCAAATCACCAAGAAATCCTTTAAATCCCGAGTACTTTTAATCTCCTCTGAATGTTGTGCTAGAATAAATGCAGGGATTTTACAGAGATGTTTATTTATTTATTTATTTTTTATGGTCAATGAATAATGTTAGTCTTCTGCTCTCTGGCATCAGCCTTAAAGCATGCATGAAGTGTTTAGGACTAGTTTCCAATTACTGTCACCCATTTCTGTCACAATGGAAGGAATCACATTGTGCATGAAGAAATACATTGTATTTGATGTCAGAGTGGTCAGATAAGTATGTGAAAATCTTCTCTGTAGAGTCACATTGAGCATTTACTGGGATAAGTCTATTAATATCAGTGAGCCATGGGGTAAGTTTAAATAAGATGGCTTTTGTCAACTGGTATGGTATAAAAGCTTGAAGATTATTGAAACTTATTCAACTAATGTACTTGGTAATCTATTGCTTTATACAATTAGGTGGGTCTTAAGCTTCATTAACCCTAGTCCTAGAGCAAAGTAACAAATCCCAAATTGCATTTTTGATTTTGGAGGCCATTTTGAATTCCGATCATTTTCATTTTATTTCTATTAGATCATTCATATATTAAAACATTTATTTAGACACCTAGTTCATCGTTCTAAGTTCCATATTACGAAAGTTATGAAGATTAATGCAAAAAAAAACCTTGAAATTGGCGGCCATCTTGGATTTTGGCGACCATTTTGAATTCCAATCATGTTCATTTTATTTCCATTAGATTACCAATATGTTAAAACCTATATATAGACGCTAAGTTTATTGTTATAGGTTCCATAGGACAAAAGTTATGAGGATTAATGCAAAGAAAATCTCCAAATGGCGGACATCTTGGATTTTGGCCGCCATTTTGAATTTTCTTATCTGAGAGCTTGACACTCGGACCAAAATTGTTGTATGGGCCATTACCTTCAAATTGATACCAAATACGAAACTTTTGCATCAATTTGAAATGAAAACAAAAATTTATATATGCATGTCTCCCCACTATATGGGTCTGGAAGCTCAGACTACCCTTTACTATTTTTTAGGCCGCGGGTTACCCTCAATTCTCAAAGCGTAAAGGCTGAATTCAGACTCGAGGCAAACGCAAGCGCACGACGCACCTTACCCGAAATATCTGGCTGTGCTGTGGCACAGCCAGAAGCAAGCTCTGCAATAAAACCTGCGCATAAGTGCACATACCCAATATCCCCAAAAATGATCATAGCTATCTCATACGAACTGCAACCCTCCACAAACGTGACAAAGGATATTTATAATAAATTTACTTATTATAAATACTTCCCGAAGTTGTTAGTCACACAAAAATGATGTTTGAAGATATGTTTACAACGGTTGCTATGCAAACAAATGAACACATTCCGTTTGATCTCTCTGATCAGAACAGTGCAATTTTCATGAATTTAATTCAAAAAGGTTCCTTTCATTAATATGTAATAAAACATTTCTGTTTGTTCAGGTACCATTTGTATTTTTCAATTTATGGACAAATGGCCTTTATGTGATAGGCTGTACTACACAGTTTGCCTCAAGCCAAAAATGAAGTTTTTTGGCTTGTGTTTCTCGAGCAAGACGCACCGAGCATGTGCAGTAAAAGATTTGAGGAGTTCCGATCAATCGATATCAAAACGCAAATCGAGTTGAGAAAAGCTGAACTTTCCATTGCGTTTTCATGTCATTGGCTGCCGCAGTCCGTTTGCGTTTTGAGTGTGAATTCATTTGCGGTGCTGTTTGCGGTGAAAATTATTGGAAACGCAACGCATGGCGTTTTGAGTATGAATTCAGCTTTAAAGGTAGCCCCTCGTCCAATGCAAATCAAACGACTATCGGAGTAGACGCAGGACGTCATAAACAATGAACAATACTTGCAATGGTCCTATTTATTATACCGTAGCTAGGCTCTATATATATCTCATATGAGATACTCATTTTTTTTAGGTTTTTATTGGCTATTTTAAACTGGGACAAATATAACTACTATATGATTCATTAATTTCATACATTCAAAAAATATTAATGTAAAACATAGATCTAGGCCATCTTTTCAGAATAAATTAAGACCTAACAATAACTTACATTTAGGTTTTTAATAGATAAAATATTTATTAAATATTTCAATATAAAAGTTACTAATAAATCTCACAATCAATTAGTGGATTAAACACAATATTATGCGGAAAATGTAAATAAATGTACGAGAGGGAAAAAATAAGAAAAGAAAAAAATCACACCGAGAATGCATTTATTTTGTGTAAATCATGGTCATTTCATCATTAAATAAAATCATATAGGCCTTGCTCCATGGTCGGACAGTCACATAAAGCCGTGGGTCCCCTGTGCGAATGCTCCTTCATGGGGCGCTGCATACAGTGTATACCTGGTGAGTCTAACAAAAAACGAAGCAAAACAATTCAACAAATTTCAAAGAAAGGGAAAAAGAATCATTTGAATAAGTCTTTTAAAGATTTATCTTATTTCTTTAAGGTCAAAGTGTCATATAAGCTTACCACTGACTGAAATCATTGTCATTGAAGCCACAATAGATCGATCATGGACATCAAAACG
>JXSR01S073898.1:206729-234220 GCA_000969725.1 Ophiothrix spiculata | reverse complement strand
TTCTTCTTTTTTCTCACACCTCATACACCGTGATCGTAAGGCTCGTTACGGGGACAATTTTACGTAAAGCACTTGCGCTCTTTAGTCTACCCACAGGGAATATGAGAAACTTTAATTTACCTTGAATGCACCCCCCCCATTAAAGGCTAGCCGCTACAGATTCATAACCGAATCCACAAAGAAAGAAATAATAGCCTGACAAGTGATGTGTCCTTGCAAATTTTACTTTCAGAACTTTTACACATCACTGACTATTTACTTTTAATCCCTAAATGAATCGCTAATAACACGATATTTGCTTATGATTATTGCTTATGATTATTCCTGTGTACGACAAATTGTAAAAACACGAGAATCCTTTGATATTGTCCAACGGGCGTTCGGTAACAGGATGTTTCTCATTGCAACAGGCTAAATAAGTCAGATTATAGACAAACACCAAAGGGTACCCGGCCAGAAAATTTGGTTTTTTGACCAAAAACGGAGACTTCCAAACCTAAAAATCACAAAAATGATCCATAGAATTATTCGCCCCCCGGAATCATATCAACACGGCGATTTTCACAACCATACGATAAATGATGAAAGAGTAGATACAAATTCTAAGCGTGACGCACCAACCCCATATGTATACACCTTTGCCTTGCTAAGGCAAAGGTCTAAAAATGAGGCTAGGGAACTGAAATTTTTTGAAAATAAGGCTCGCGAACTAAAGGTTGTGCTTGAAATGGGGGTCTAGGGAGCGGCAGACAAGGCATGAAAAGGGGGTCTTGAGGGCTGCACTTAGCCCAAGACTTCAACACATACCTGTCAAGTCTCCAGATGTAGGTGGGAGTCTCTCCATTTCTCCCGCTTTAAAAAAATCTCCCGATATCTCCCACATTGAAAAACAATTATATTGCGATGTTCCCCTATCGTGTACTACAGACCGCGTACACAGTACATTTTGTTATGAGATTGAAAATGAGACCGTTTTGTGAGTCGTATGTGTGCTTTGGAGACCCTTTTTGTTCCTTTTCAGTTTTCAAAAGCTACTTAAAATTTTTTAGGGTGTACCTTTTGAGCCTCATACGTCAGTTGCCCGTAATCGTTACTCATAAAATTTTAAGTGATAATAGAAATATCCCGCATCAGAATATGAAAATGTTGACAGGTGTGTAAACAGTTCACTAAGGTGTACTTGTAATTCATATTTGCCATATACTTTCAAATCTATGTGAATTCTCCAAAATGAGACTTTAAAAAATGTAGGCCTATAATGTGCTCTTGCACACCTTAGACAAGTGCTAAAGCCCTGGGCCTTGGTAGTCAAGGAGTATTGACATTGACACAATAAAAGTACCCCTATTTTTGCAATTTTGCCAAGATGTACTTGAATTTACCCCTTTTTCCGTGATTTTGGTATAATGACCATGCGGTCAGTATCACATGTTGAGTTGACCCACTGTGGGTTTTATGCAAAGATCGCAAAGATAACTCTGTAATCTTATTTGTTACTTGTTACAGATACCGAAGACCTGTACACAATTGTATACGATGAGATACTGGGCAAGTTTGGCAAATCTTACACATGGGAGATGAAGCAGAGAATGATGGGGACCAAGATCCTAGAAGGAGCACAGCTCATGATTGATGAACTCGATCTGCCATTTACACCAGAGGATTGGGTTACGATGACCAAAGATAGGATGACGGAAGTGTTCCCAAATGCTAAGCTTATGCCAGGTAAATTAATAACTCAGTCTGCCGTTTACACTAGCGGATTGGGTTACGATGACCAAAGATAGGATGACGGAAGTGTTCCCAAATGCCAAGCTTATGCCAGGTAAATTATGAACTCGGTCTGCTGTTTACACTAGAGGATTGGGTTATGATGACCAAAGATGGGATGACGGAAGTGTTCCCAAATGCTAAGCTTATGCCTGGTAAATTAAGAACTCAGTCTGCCGTTTACACTACAAGATTGGGTTACGATGACCAAAGATAGGATGACGGAAGTGTTCCCAAATGCTAAGCTTATGCCAGGTAAATTAAGAACTCAGTCTGCCGTTTACACTACAAGATTGGGTTACGATGACCAAAGATAGGATGACGGAAGTGTTCCCAAATGCCAAGCTTATGCCAGGTAAATTAAGAACTCGGTCTGTCATTTACACCAGAGGATTGGGTTATGATGACCAAAGATAGGATGACGGAAGTGGTCCCAAATGCTAAGCTTATGCCAGGTAAATTAAGAACTCGGTCTGCCGTTTACACTAGAGGATTGGGTTATGTTGACCAAAGACAGGATGACAGAAGTGTTCCCAAGGATGACAGAAGTGTTCCCAAATGCTAAGCTTATGCCAGGTAAATTAAGAACTCAGTCTGCCTTTTACACTAGAGGATTGGGTTACGATGACCAAAGATAGGATGACGGAAGTGTTCCCAAATGCTAAGCTTATGCCAGGTAAATTAAGAACTCGGTCTGCCGTTTACACTAGAGGATTGGGTTAAGATGACCAAAGATAGGATGGCCGTTTACGCTAGAGGATTGGGTTACGATGACCAAAGATAGGATGACGGAAGTGTTCCCAAATGCCAAGCTTATGCCAGGTAAATTAAGAACTCTGTCTGCCGTTTACACTAGAGGATTGGGTCACGATGTCCAAAGACAGGATGACGGAAGTGTTCCCAAATGCTAAGCTTATGCCAGGTAAATTAAGAACGCGGTCTGCCGTTTACACTAGAGGATTGGGTGACGATGACCAAAGATAGGATGACGGAAGTGTTCCCAAACGCCAAGCTTATTCCAGGTAAATTAAGAACTCTGTCTGCCGTTTACACTAGAGGATTGGGTTACGATGACCAAAGATAGGATGACGGAAGTGTTCCCAAATGCTAAGCTTATGCCAGGTAAATTAAGGAACTCGGTCTGCCGTTTACACTAGAGGATTGGGTTACGATGACTTAAGATAGGATGACGGAAGTGTTCCCAAATGCTAAGCTTATGCCAGGTAAATTAAGAACTCAGTCTGCCGTTTACACTAGGGATTGGGTTACGATGACCAAAGATAGGATGACGGAAGTGTTCCCAAATGCTAAGCTTATGCCAGGTAAATTGAGAACTCGGTCTGCCGTTTACACTAGAGGATTGGGTTACGATGACCAAAGATAGGATGGCGGAAGTGTTCCCGAATGCCAAGCTTATGCCAGGTAAATTAAGAACTCGGTCTTCCATTTACACCAGAGGATTGGGTTAAGATGACCAAAGATAGGATGACGGAAGTGTTCCTAAATGCCAAGCTTATGCCAGGTAAATTAAGAACTCGGTCTTCCATTTACACCAGCGGATTGGGTTAAGATGACCAAAGATAAGATGACGGAAGTGTTCCCAAATGCCAAGCTTATGCCAGGTAAATTAAGAACTCGGTCTTCCATTTACACCAGCGGATTGGGTTAAGATGACCAAAGATAGGATGACGGAAGTGTTCCCAAATGTCAAGCTTATGCCAGGTAAATTTAGAACTCGGTCTGCCGTTTGCACTAGAGGATTGGGTGACGATGACCAAAGACAGGATGACGGAAGTGTTCCCAAATGCCAAGCTTATGCCAGGTAAATTAAGAACTCAGTCTGCCGTTTACACTAGAGGACTGGGTTACGATGACAAAAGATAGGATGACAGAAGTGTTCCCATTAAATGCCAAGCTTATGCCAGGTAAATTAAGAACTCGGTCTGCCGTTTACACTAGAGGATTGGGTAACGATGACCAAAGATAGGATGACAGAAGTGTTCCCAAATGCTAAGCTTATGCCAGGTAAATTAAGAACTCGGTCTGCCATTTACACTAGGGGATTGGGTTAGGATGACCAAAGGTAGGATGATGGAAGTGTTCCCAAATGCTAAGCTTATGCCAGGTAAATTAAGAACTTGGTCTGCCGTTTACACTAGAGAATTGGGTTATGATGACCAAAGATAGGATGACAGAAGTGTTCCCAAATGCTAAGCTTATGCCAGGTAAATTAAGAACTCGGTCTGCCGTTTACACTAGAGAACTGGGTTACGATGACCAAAGATGGGATGATGGAAGTGTTCCCAAATGCCAAGCTTATGCCAGGTAAATTAAGAACTCAGTCTGCCGTTTACATTAGAGGATTGGGTTACGATGACCAAAGATACGATGACGGAAGTGTTCACAAATTTCCAAGCTTATGCCAGGTAAATTAGTGTTCCCAAATGCTAAGCTTATGTCGCTTATGCCAGGTAAATTAAGAACTCGGTCTGCCGTTTTGGGTTTTTAATCAGGGTCTCATGGGAGACCAGTTTCTGTAACTGAATTGAGTAACCCTGAATAAATAAAGATTTACTACTACTACTACTACACTAGAGGATTGGGTTATGATGACCAAAGATAGGATGACGGAAGTGTTCCCAAATGCTAAGCTTATGCCAGGTAAATTAAGAACTCGGTCTGCCGTTTACACTAGAGGATTGGGTTACGATAACCAAAGACAGGATGACGGAAGTGTTCCCAAATGCTAAGCTTATGCCAGGATGACAGAAGTGTTCCCAAATGCTAAGCTTGCTAAGCTTATGCCAGGTAAATTAAGAACTCAGTCTGCCTTTTACACTAGAGGATTGGGTTATGATGACCAAAGATAGGATGACGGAAGTGTTCCCAAATGCTTAGCTTATGCAAGGTAAATTACACTAGAGGATTGGGTGACGATGACCAAAGATGGGATGACGGAAGTGTTCCCAAATGCCAAGCTTATGCCAGGTAAATTAAGAACTCGGTCTGCTGTTTGCACTAGAGGATTGGGTTATGATGACCAAAGAAATGATTACAGAAGTGTTCCCATTAAATGCCAAGCTTATGCCAGGTAAATTAAGAACTCGGTCTGCCGTTTACACCAGCGGATTGGGTTATGATGACCAAAGATAGGATGACGGAAGTTTACCCAAATGCTAAGCTTATACCAGGTAAATTAAGAACACGGTCTGCCGTTTTGGGTTTTTAATCAGGGTCTCATGGGAGACCAGTTTCTGTAACTGAATTGAGTAACCCTGAATAAATAATGATTTACTACTACTACTACTACACTAGAGGATTGGGTTATGATGACCAAAGATAGGATGACGGAAGTGTTCCCAAATGCTAAGCTTATGTCAGGTAAATTAAGAACTCGGTCTGCCATTTACACTAGAGGATGGGTTACGTTTGTCTAAAGACAGGATGACAGAAGTGTTCTTAAATGCCAAGCTTATGCCAGGTAAATTAAGAACTCGGTCTGCCGTTAACACTAGAGGATGGGTTACGTTTGTCTAAAGACAGGATGATGGAAGTGTTCCCAAATGCAAAGCTTATGCCAGGTAAATTAAGAACTCGGTCTGCCGTTTACACTAGAGGATTGGGTTACGATGACCAAAGATGGGATGACGGAAGTGTTCACAAATGCTAAGCTTATGTCAGGTAAATTAAGAACTCTGTCTGCCGTTTACACTAGGGATTGGGTTACGATGTCCAAAGATAGGATGATGGAAGTGTTCCCAAATGCTAAGCTTATGCCAGGTAAATTGAGAACTTGGTCTGCCGTTTACACTAGAGGATTGGGTTAAGATGACCAAAGATAGGATGACAGAAGTGTTCCCAAATGCTAAGCTTATGGGTAAATTAAGAACTCAGTCTGCCGTTTACATTAGAGGATTGGGTTACGATGACCAAAGATACGATGACGGAAGTGTTCACAAATTTCCAAGCTTATGCCAGGTAAATTAGTGTTCCCAAATGCTAAGCTTATGTCGCTTATGCCAGGTAAATTAAGAACTCGGTCTGCCGTTTTGGGTTTTTAATCAGGGTCTCATGGGAGACCAGTTTCTGTAACTGAATTGAGTAACCCTGAATAAATAAAGATTTGCCGTTTACACTAGAGGATTGGGTTACGATAACCAAAGACAGGATGACGGAAGTGTTCCCAAATGCTAAGCTTATGTCAGGTAAATTAAGAACTCTGTCTGCCGTTTACACTAGAGGATTGGGTGACGATGTCCAAAGACAGGATGACGGAAGTGTTCCCAAATGCTAAGCTTATTCAACTAATGACTTTTTTGGAAGTACATTGCGTGGACCGTTGAGTTATTTCATCCAACTGTACTGAAATCAGTTGAATACTTCAATAATGTGCCCGTATTGAGTACAATCAGATGGTTTGTCAAACTTTTGGAAGTGAGTGCATTTATTAACTTTTAAGGGGTTTTCAAATGACAAATAGTTGAATTGGAGGGATCATGAGTGGATCGACGGTATCCAAGCCTGATGGTATCTAAGAAAAATTACTTGTTAAGATCCCTATACAGTTGACAACACTGAAAGGAGAAAAGCAGTAATCATAAATGTAGGCTCCTTTGAAGATTTATGGAAGTACCCAATACCACAGCTGGTCACAAAGCCCTTTCAAGCAATATCCATTGCTTGCTAAACCAATACATTGTAGAAGGAACCTAAATTTAGCACCTTCAATTTTCTCTTTTTCTTTGATGTCAAATGTATCTGTGATGGGTCTAACAAGATCATATATAGGTAGATCCATAACATGGTAACCCTACATATGTGACTTATTTCACAGATGTCTACCAAGTCACACAACATTAGAGGAACATAATCCAAATAAGCAACATGTACATTTTACCATGTAAGAGGTTCTCCCAGGTCACGTCACTTCACAAGTGATATATTTTGCCAATGGATTGTAGAAATATTTGTGAGGTTTTTATTTTCGCGAACCAATCCTCAAACACCAAAATATAAACTTGCGAAATATAATTTCATTTATCATTCCAAGTTTCTGCCAAAATACAAAACAAGTAAAGCAGTCACGGTGAATCTGGAATCTGTGAAGTTTTTGAATTCGGAAGTTTACTCATTTTGATCAAGATCAATGTAGATGGTAAATATGTGGCAAATATTTAGTCAGGTTATGGTGAGAAAAGTTTGTAGCATAATGTTATATTTAAAGATGCGCCGGTAATCAGCAAAAAAGTGTTTATGGAGACATACAGTAAGCTTATAATTACTCACTGATATTAAACAACTAAATTTGGAAATCACAAAAATAAAAACTCGCAAAATGTTTATTAGAGCCAAAATTGCAAAAATATCTTCTCGTGAAAATATTGACTTTTACAGTATTTCATTTCTGATATTTTCCCCAGGTGTAGACAAACTCGTCCGTCATCTTCGCAAGCACAACATTCCAATTGCCGTAGCAACCAGTTCAACCAAATATTCGTATGACAAGAAATCCATGCATCACCAGGAATTCTTCAAACTATTTGATCACATAGTGTGTGCAGGATCCGACCCTGAAGTGAAGAAAGGAAAGCCGGCACCAGATGCCTTCGTTGTCTGTGCAAGCAGATTTGAAGGAGGGGAACCAGCCCCTGATAAGGTAAATGTTGCGAATTAAACAAAAAGGGGAGTCTGTACTTGCCCCCATGGAGCCTAGTTATTGTACCTCCCATGTTGAGAAATAATGTGCATCTCTTCAGCATCTCCTCCTTGTTAAGCATGGGATTTTTGCTCTGAACGAAGTAAAGCCTGGCTGCGACTTGGATAGGCTTTTAGAATTGTTGTTTTTGATGGAAAGTTTACTAACTAGATTATATAATTAATGTATACTTAAAGCAATACTATAAGGTGTTAAAAATGAAGCGCCGCCTGTCACCCATGACTTTTGATTTTTTTGGCCTATTGGGTTTGTTTTTGGTAGATATGAATACCCTCCAAACGATTTGGTTCAATGATGCTTACTTTTTCTGTTATGGCCATTTGTTGAATTAAATTCGGGATCCCAAATTTAATTCCACATGTATTAGTATAGGAAAGCATGTATGTGTTTTTTATCAATTTTTTGATGTCAAAACAATTTTGTCACAAAATACACTTGAATACGCTTTTAGATAGTCACATTCCTCCATTTTATGCTGTTTTTACTATAAACCATTTTTGATCAAAATCTTATAGTATTGCTTTAAAAGGATAAATTTGTTGCAGTAATTACAACACAGTAGCCTATGGGGATTTTTGAAAGGCCAAAGAGCTTATAACTTTAAAACAGATGGTAGGATTCAATTGAAATTTTCAGCATACATGTTTATGTTGTACAGTCCTTTTTATTTAGCTAGAACAGTGATGATGTTTTTGTTACATCAGAATCTTGAATTGCACATTTAAGAGACGTTCTCCACGCCTGACTCCCATGAGGAGTATGGCGGATCATACATTCAAATTGAGATATTGCATTTTAAAAATAGGAGTCCAAATAGGTCAAAAGCATTTTATGGCACTGACTTGTTGGCAGTTTTTGTAAAAAATATATGTAGTGAGAAAACATTCTTAACAACAAATTTTTATTTGATAGTTGACTTCTACCTATTTTTGAAGATTTTTGCATAAAAATATTTTTTTAGGTTCATTCAGAAACCTACGGCAAATTTTTTTTTTGATTAGTTTCTTGAATGCAATTTTTGAAGTTAATAGATTCCTTGTGAAATATCCATTTTAAAAAGGTTTACCTTGATCATGTATACTTTATAAGTTTTCAAGTTATGAGATAAATTTTTGGAAATTGTGAGGATCTTACCTAAACTTTACTATTGGTTTCTCTTTGTCTCTACAGTGTTTAGTGTTTGAGGATGCAGTCCTTGGTATCCAGGCGGCCAAAGCAGCTAAGATGCATGCCATCTTAGTGCCAGATGAAAGGCTAGATATATCAAGCATCAAAGACATTGCAGATTTGATTATACCATCCATAGAACAGTTTGTACCTGAAGAATGGGGTTTACCGGCGTTTGTAACAGAGCAAACATAACATGAAAAGTCTGAAATAAACGCATGAATAACATTCCACTGTGGCCTTTTTAATCAATTGAAAAATGTAATGCTATCTGGTGAAACCCCCGGGGTGGGGGGAGGGGCTACTCAACTTTGAGGTACACCCCATGTGCCACCAAAAAGACCCCGCTTTTTTTTGGCTCGCTCTCAACGAAATACCCCATATTTTTACCAACTGTCACTCAATGACCCCCTATTTTTTAAACTTCCTTGTCACTAAAACAACCTTTGTCACTCAAAGACCCACCATTTTCTTAATTTGATGGAAATTTTGTTGAAAATTTACAAATTTTTTAGCCATTTTGACCCCGAAAGACCCTACTTTTTGGTGAATTTTGTCCACAGACCCCACATTTTTTGCACTTAGCCACTGAAAGACCCCTTTTTTCCCTAATTTGTCACCGAAAGACCCCTACTTCCGAGGTGCTTGGTGGCACTTGTACGTCACTTCCATATGTGAGTATCCGACCCCCCCCCCCCCCCCCCGGTTGAAACCCACCATATGCCAGCATACAAATTTAAGACTTATAACACTGCATTTTTGTTAGAGTTTTAAAATATGTGATTTATGAATAACTGTGAAATCTTAGCGTAGTGTTCAGATTTACAATAACATTTGAGGATATCTTTCAAAAAGTATCATATTTGTTTTTAGTATTCCTGCTCAGAATTTTGACTTTGCACCAAATGACGACATCAAAGATATTAACGGCTTGCTATTGCTAATCACAGATAAACAACTTTTAAAAAAGGCTAGAATTAACTTAAGTACAAACTGAATGAGACTATAAATGAATGTCGTGCATAAACCTCTTGGAAACTCCTTGTGCCAATCTCACAACATACAATGTATGGCCTTAGCATGGTACACTCTCATCCATTGTGCAGGTATGATAATTAACATAATTTGCAATGGGAACAAATAGTTTCTTGTGGCTGCACCTTTGTTGTGGACAGGGGCGTCGGAAGGAAATTAAAAGTGGTGCAGCCAGTGGCCCATTAGTTATCAAAAATAAGTAATTAACTAAGACCCATAAAACAAAATCTACTAAAAACAAATTTGTAAATTGCTATGTTGTGGTTATTTATGCCAGAACTATAATAAATCACATCAAAATCAATTAAATTTATTTATTTTTTCTTTTTCTGGCTGAAAAGTGGTGCGGTCAAAGCCCACACGGCCTACACGGTTCCGACGCCCCTGGTTGTGGAACAATCTCCTGAGAAACATCAAGGAGGCATATTCTTTACAGTACATCTTTCACTGCGCATCTCAAGATGGTCAAAATGCTGAACATGAATTTCTTTTTTGATAAAATTGGCAAAAATATCCTCAGAATTGATCATCTTTTATCAAAACAAAAGATGATTATATTCTATAGAAGATCAGATTTTAAATCCAGGATATATTTGTATGAAGAAATTTGGTGAATGAATACGAATCTGAACTTTCCCAAGTTTAAAATATTATAAATGAAACACCGCATTAGATTGTGAAAATGTCAAGAGACATTTTTTTAAGCCTTGTATTTCAGATGTATTTACAATATGCAGATTTAATTTCACTATCAATGTAAAAAGTACTCGTTTTGAACCTGTTACTCGTTAAAGAGTATTCATTTTATACTTGTTTTGGTATAAAAACAAGAGCCAGTTTCAAAAGGAACACTTTTTTACTTTACATGGTATCATACTCGGCCTCCAAACAAAATTTTTCCTACCAAACATTTGGTTGTGACATCACCAAATATTTGCCATCGAACTTGAAGTATGAACGGGTAGCAAACATTTGGTTCAATGTATAAAATTGTATATGTCAATTCAATAGCATGTGCAATCTAGCGCGAAATTTTATTTGGTCTCAACTCGGTGATGACGTTATTTTGTTTGGGGTCACTCGTCATTTTGACATCACGACCAAATGTTTGGTAGGGAAAATTTTGTTTAGAGGCCGAGTATGTTTTCGGCCATTAAAAGACAGTACTTTTTGAATAGAAAAAAGTTTTATCTGATAATGTATTGATAATGTATTGAATATTAGAAAGTTATCCAACATAATCTGAATACATTGTATTCAGATTATGTTGGATAACTTTCTACCATCGTCTTTTTACCAATTCACTGTATTCTGAATTATTGCAAAATGATGTTTTGTTATCTGTGTTTGGTATTCATTTATTTGATATTCATTAGTTATGCGCTGGAGCACAATTAAGCCACAACTTTGTGCGGCTGGTCGCAACCTGACCACAGCCTTAATCTTCCAAGATGGCTACCGTAGGCTTGATTATGCACCTCCAAATAATTTCAAAACATGTAATGAATATTTTACAATAATCTTGGGGTGAACAATCAAACTTGCGGTTGCCATGTTGGAAAACTAAGGCTGTGGCCAGGTTGTGGCTGGCCACACAAAGTTGTGGCCTAATTGTGCTCCAACGCCTTACTTATTCATTTTTATGTTTCATGTTTGTATTTTGCATCTCCTCCCCCCCTCATATTTTTTTTATCTTATAAAAATTATGATCTAAAGAACCCCATTGAAATCCAGACATGGTGAATCCTCATAATAATATAACAAGATTGGAAGAAGATTATTTCAGTTCTTGTCCACATCAGGATTTGAAGTGGATCTCATGATCAAGGTTAAAAGTATTTAGATATTTCAGGATGCAGCCCTTCATCATTTTTGGAGATTAATTTGACCTCTTCATATAATGACCTGAGACCATACAGAATCATTTATTTGACTCCAAACATAACAGAGTCTTAGGGCCTATGGTTATACTTAACCACATGATATACCCTAATTTCACAATGTGCCAAAAATAAAGAACCATTCAAACCCAAGTAAACCATCCTGAAGTTGCTTTTTAGGTAAGAAACTACAAAACTTATATAAAACGTTAACAAATCTACTAAAAACACTAAAGGGTCGATCACAATTAACATGTTACTTCTTTTGGTGGACTTTTAAACAATTCCTCACCTTTATCTGAATAACCATTGCTGCAGGCTTGAAAATGAATGGTGTGCACTGTGCAGTCCTTCAGTAGCTGATAACACTTAGGCCTAGTATCCATTGGCTGTTCGCATATTCCGTATTCCCTTGTCTCGTTTACTATTGTTTGTAATTGTGCGGCGCAACACAGACAATAAACTTCGTTCTGCTTGGTGATCATATCAGTGGCCTGTGTACGGCAGATACTCCTATTACCTGGTGCTCACCAAGTATGAACATGTTGATTGTTGGTGCTGCCAGGTCGTAAGAATCATCTGCCGTACATAGGCCACTAGTATGATCACTAAGCAGAACGAAGTTTATTGTCTGTGTTGCGCCGCACAATTATAAACAATAGTAAACGAGACAAGGGAATACTGAATATGCGAACAGCCAATGGATACTAGGCCTTAGAGGTGGTCAGAGCAAGAGAAGATATAGTGAGTATCCCATCATGCATTGCTTCCTATGGGAAATTTTGTACAGGAAGTCATGTGAGTAGTTAGTGATGAAACATGCCCAAAATGCAAGATTACACCCATTAACTTTGATTTAGGGTAATTTCATCACTAACTACTCACATGACTTCCTGTACAAAATATCCCATAGGAAGCAATGCATGATGGGATACTCACGATATCTTCTCTTGGTCAGAGCCATACTGTAAACATTACTTGACTGTGCAAGACTTAATATTCCCATCAGCACCATCGACATTATACTTTGGTCAACACTAAATAGGCGGAAATTATGAGGCTTTTCTTCATCCGCAAGTAAACATAATCCCACTTACGCGCGCACCGTAGATACTGACGCGTAAGTCACACTTAAAACGCGCGCTGCGTCTCCTGCAGTTGCGCTGTATTCAGCTTCGCGCATGCTTATCTGTATCAATTCACGGTGAGATGAGGCCCACCTATTTGGTGTTAATCAAAGTATAATAGTGCAGGAAGTTTTATATTGTATAATAAACAAGATATATGGTACAATTTGTTTGAATCATGTTCTGTAAACATATTTCTATTTTCAGTAAATTATAAAAATAAATGATTTTGTATTAATATAATGATTGCAGATGCAAACAGTTTGTGTAAAATTGGAGTGCAATAAATTTTAATACTTCACTGAAAACATTATTACTGATTCTTGCTATGTATAATTTATTGTATAGTGCTGTTACAACTTGGCATCAAATTGTAAAGGAATTGGTGATTTGTGATCAACAGTGATCATCATGATAGAAATTGTGAGAACTTTTGACTGTTTAAAAATTTTAATTTCTAAACAGTCAAGAGTTCTCACACTTTTTTCAAACAGTCAAAAGTTCTCACAATTTCGATCATGACTTTAAAAGTCCTGATTATCTTCATTATTCAATTAATTGAGGGGGGTGGTACTTACATTGACAAGGTATACATATATGTGCCTGCCTTTTTGGATGGATTTTCAACAGATTTGGTAAGCGATCGAGTGGTTTTTGTATCAGATGAAAGCACCCATTTTTCATAAATTGGGTGCTTTTTTGGAAAATTTGCAGAAAAACCACAAAATGAGTAAAATTGGGTGCTTTTCCATCAAAACTGGTATATTGATGGGTGGGTTTTTGAGCCAAAAATAGGTATCGAGAAGGTCAGTTTTCCAAAGTCCGGCAGGCAAATACTCATACAATTTTTTTTAAGAACCCCCACCCACAGGGTTGTACATCACTTATGATAATACTCTCATGGTCAAAGGTTAACTTATTTGTGCTAAAAAATAACAAATTTGCTTCAATATTTTTCAGACAATATTTTCAGATTAAAGTCTGAAAAATATTGAAGCAAATTTGTTATTTTTTAGCACAAATAAGTTAACCTTTGACCAAAATATTTCATATCGTAATAGCCGACTTCAATTGCAAATCAGTAATCTTTGATCTGATGGTTGCACTACACTAAATAACTAGCACTTGCTATGGGGCAAATCGACAAAATTGACTGCCCTCTTCTAAATGAGGACCTCAAAAAGTATGGAAGGGCAATATGTTTGGTCAATATTTTGTTCTAATTATAGAGTTAGGTTTATTTAAAGTTGCACTGATGCCATTTTTGATCTCCAGATTACTTTGGTGAAATTTAAGCTTTTCCTTAATTTGCGTCTGATTCTGGTAATACAAAATTTGGCTGTCAGATTAGCGATTGGAGCACTTGACTGGTAATGCGGATCGAGCCCGGTCGGACCTGCTCCTAGGTTCCTTCGGCAGAAACTTTACTTTAATTGCTCTGTGGTTTGGAAGTCACGCTAAGCCATTCATTGGTCCCACTGTGCTAAATATTCCAATCTGGACAATGCAAAGCACAACAATGTAAAAAAAAAGGTAATATATGTGACTTACGCACTTGTGGAAGTATCCAATTGATATGCCCAGCATAAAGTTGGTTTGAACAGGACTCAAGTGACTCACTTTGACTGAAATTCTCCCTTAGCAAGGATCCATTATTTGCAGGGAGAAGCTTGATCTTGAGCTCAAATCGTCATGTGTGTGCAAGAAAGTCATATGCCATATGTTATTTTCATTTAACACCTTTTCATTAGAATGGGAAATTCCCTCAAATTTTCCCTTCCATATATGTCAGTGGCTCTTGAAATGGTTCTTCAGGTAACAATATCACCAGTGAAGAACCATTTCAATAGCCACTGACCCAAGACCAAATCCAAATTTATGAAAAATGGCAGCTATATTGCCGATACGACTTTCTTGCACTCACACGACGAAAGCAGTATGGCACATGCACATGTAAGTTGGATGCAGCCTCAAATGTGCACAGAAGTTTCAATGTATTCCACCTGTGCAGCACAGATGCTTTAAAACTCCAAATGCAGACTAAGGCTCTGTCTACAAACTGCGGATTGTGCAAAGGGCAATTTAAATTAAAAAGATTTGAAACTAAACTGCCAATTTACTACAGCACTGTTTTTAGCCTCTTGTCTTACTCAGGCTAAATAAAATTAATCGTTTGTCTCAAAGCTCCTGCGCGCGTTAGTTTTAGTGTGCGCGTTAGTTTTTCAAGAAGTCGAAAAAAACATTTTTTTGCCGTTTTTTTTTTTTTTTTATATTCTTCATAATTGGCAAAAATTCCACATGAACTCCTTTTATATTTACTTGCAACATAAAATTTAATTAAATTGGTTCTCTATTATGTTTTTTATTTTAAAACAGGCCAATATTAACATTGATTTTGTATTTGACATGTAAATATATGAGGGAGTACGTATGGGACTCTTTTCTATTTAGAATTGCACTCATGACTTCTGTCACACACGAAAAAAAATTAAAAATAAAACTGCATTTCGCATTAGTTTTCAAGAGTAGGAGAGCTTTGAGACAAACAATTTTTTTTAAATGGCCTAATCAAAGTTAGTAAATTAATCAATACACCGCATCCATAAGAATCAAAAGGCTGCAATGTATCTCACACAGGCTTTCCCATATCAATTGGCAACATACCATCAGTATCAGATATCAATTAGTGTATGTTTATGCATTAGGCCAAGAAAAAAAGTTTCGTCTCAGATACAGTTTGCAAAAAAGCCATGCGGTATGCGATTTTAATTTTTTTAAAAGGAAATTAGCTATGCAGTATGCGATATTTCTTTTTTTTCAACGCTCTAAGATTTTGATTGCCCAACTTACGTGTGTGAAGTGCCCAGTTTGTAAGTATGATCCCGTCTGTTTTAACTATGGGAAGTCTTGACAATTGAAATAAAATGTAAAATTCAAGGTAAATATTATCGCAACAGCAAATGACAGCAACTCGGACGGCGGTCGATCGCTGGATTACATTTTATAAAAAAAAGAGAGAAAGACCAGTGTGCAGCTCCACGCGCAAAATTCATTTTCACATAGCAATGCGGATTTCTGAGACAAATCTTTTTTTGTTGGCCTTACCATATGCGTGTCATACAGAATTTCACAATCTTTACAGGGTACAATGTGGGATTCAAATTTAACATGTGTTTAATTTGCTATCAGCTAATTGACCTTTAATCTCCAAATATATTTTGAGAGATTTCACCCTCAGACAGCTTCTTGTTTACTCATCAGCATGAATAGAAAGAATAAAACCCTTGGGATGAGGCTGTTATAAAATACAAGAAATAAAATATAGACATGAATGTTTGAAATCTACTTATTTTCCATTTCTTTTGTATTTACACAACAACCGTCTTCCCAACGATGCATACTTTCTTTTGCCTCTCAAGAGAAAACAATATCTTGTCTATTTTATTACGCACAAACCAAAAATTTTCTCGGTTCACACGCTCATCAATGGACAGTACACTTCTTACTATGCAAAGAACTGTATAGGTGATGGATCATTCTGCATTTCTGTACCCTCGCTTTGGAACAGCCTCCCGCAAAACATCAGGGAGGCGCACACAGTAGTTTCAAGAAGTGACTTGCATCATATTTATATCCATCTTTTTGACTCTGTGCCTTGGTAGTTTTATTCATTCTTTTTTAATTTTGCGATTCTGATATTCACTTGTAATAATGACATGTGTTATATTACTGTGTATTGCAAATTGCAATAAAACACCAAAACAAGAGGCAAGCTGAGGTTGAAATCTTAAACAATGCATTTCAATGGTCAATGTCAATCAGTTAAAAGTAAAATATACACACACTGAAATAGGATCCTACACCTTTAAATAAGCATCACAAATCAATGACACCTGATTGAGGTGCCCAAAGATACTGGAGACTGTAAATTGAATTCATTGGCAGGCATGTTGAAATCCCAGGTGGGGGGGGGGATACTCAAGTTTGGTTTTGGTAGGGGTGTGCCGCTGGGAAATTTTAAGTACCACCCATGTATATATATATACCAATTTTCAAGAAAAAGGGACCCATCCATATACCAAATTCCTCAAATTTTGATTCGAATTTATACAAAAATTTTAAAAAAATTTCTTCGAAAATTTACACTAATTTGGCTCAAATTTCCTGATTTTTGTTTGAAATTTAGAAAATTTGCACCATTGTGGCAAAAATTTTGAAAAACAGACCCATCAAAATACCACATTTTGTAAAGAAAAAGGACCCATTGGCATACCAGACAGCCTGATTTTGCTACCCAAGTTTGCGGCACATCCCCGTAATCACTTTTGTAGTAAGTACCTCCCTGGGGTTGAAATCATGGGCAGAAATAAAAGTTGGACCTCTTTTATTTTTTAGATGTAGCCTTAAGTACAACCAATAATATCCATACTCAACATTTCAAACAAAATATACACATTTATTCTCTACATTTCATATTTTTCACTTGATATTGGTTCTGACATTGAACATTAAATAAGTAAAAAAATCCCAGGAAAGATAAGCGAGTTGAGCTTCCTTGATTCTTTTTCTTGTTTGGGCAGGAGAATAAAAAATGTCTTAAATAAGCTTTTCTTCATTCCCACTAGACACAACCCATACAAACTATTGCCTGTTCATAAGGTTTTGAGTGAGGTGCAGGATTATTTTTTTTGGACAAAATGTTCCCATTTAATGGCAATACTCCATTCATTTTTTTAAAGAACAGCGCAATTCTACTAATAGATACAATACTGCACCTTGATGAAGGTTTTGATGGGTATGTTTTCCCACAATACAAGCTAATGAGCCAGGCAGCGATCCGGGCAGCAATGGTGCGTATGTGGGCTGATCAAGGTCCAACGCCCCTAGAGGTTGCCACAGAACCTGAAATGATGCTTGGTGTGGAATGGAGCTTACTTGGGCCACAGTGGTCAGCAAACACCTGTAAAGTGTGCAGAGGCTGAGTGGAATTATAAATCAGGGAGGCACAGCGCACTATTAATCCCCAGTACTTTTTATTTTATAAACCTGCAATAATGTGACATTCTATATAGAACTCAGAAGCTTACTGGGTGAGTTCATCAATACTTGAAGCGACTGGGCCAGATTTCCCATGACCAACTTTGAAAGATGGTATTCTGCTTGTAGTGAAGTTCCCGATATCACAGTCACAGTCAAAACTTGTATAAGTAATGCAATTCTTTGGCACATCAGTAGATGCTGGCAATCCAGGCCATTATCCAGGCCATTATCATTGCCACATATGCATATCAGCTAAGTCAGGTTACCTTGCTCTTAAAATCCTGTTCTCAAAGTAGTACTATCTCAAAGTCCTCTTCAATGGGCAATGGTATCTTCTGGTATGCAATAATCCAGTATCCACTACCAATATTACACAGTCCATTTGAGACACCTGGAGAAAAGAAATACATTTTTATTGACATTGGTTTCTAAAGTTATCACATGTAAGTACAGCACATGCTCTTTCAATCCCATATTCTTTACAAATAATATTCAGTTAATACATACATACACACCTACATACATACATACATATTATTTTTATAGTGCGCTTATTCTTAAACAAGGTCTAAGCGCATTAACATTGCATTCTTAAAATTACACTAATAAATTTATACAATACACAAAAAATATATGACCAGCGGTGGAGACCGGTAGTCAACCCTCAGGGTGGAAACCCGAAGAGCTTACAATATGATAGGTGATACATGTATTGAGAAATTAAAAATACAAGACTAAGATTGACTGCAGGCGAAATGCCGGCAGTCTACCCTCGAGGCGAAGGATACCGTGAGAGCTAACAATGGTAAAAATGGGTTTTTGAAATGACAATATGTACTACAAATTACAGAATGTATTATCATCACCGGTCTATTAGGAGAAATTAGGAGAACAAATAGGTTTTCAATTTCTTTTTAAACAAAACAAGAGAACTTTCTTCTCTTATAGAGACTGGGAGCACATTCCATAATCTTGGACTAATTATAGAAAATGCCCTGTCACCTACGGAACGATAATTTTTTGGAATATGTAACTTAGTAGCATCTTTAGATGAAGGTAGGTAGTGGCCAGAACTACATTGTGAACTATAAAGAGAAAATTGTGATGTTAGATATTCAGACGAGGATCCATTTACACATTGATAAGTATAGACAAGTAATTTGAAATTGATGCGTTGCTTGACTGGTAAGCAGTGGAGGCTTGCTAAATAGTCCAAAAATGACAAAAAAATAATATTGGGCTAATTTTTGACCTATAGTTTGGCAATATTTCAAAAAGTCAAAAATCAAGAATTTGAGAAAAGCGTTCCTAGACATCATGTGATTCTAGATTCTAAAAAGTAAAAGAGGTCCAACTTTTATTTTTGCAAAATTTAGTGTATAAGAGCTGTGTGAGATCGGTGATGTTGTATGGCAGCGAGACATGGTGTCTGGGCAAAAACGAGATGGGAATTTTGAGGAGGGCGGAGAGAGTGATGATGAGATCGATGTGTGGTGTGAGGTTGAGGGATAGGAAGAAGACTGAGGACTTGATGCAGATGTTGGGTTTGGAAGAAGCAGTGGACAGTTTGGCGAAGGCGAATAGTGTGCGTTAATGGTATGGGCATGTGCTGAGGAAGGATGACGGGCATGTTCTTAAAAGGACCCTTGATTTTGTGGTGGGTGGTTTGAGGAGGAGAGGGTGACCGAGGAAGACTTGGAGGATGCAGGTGGAGGAGGAGAGTAAGAGGGTTGGGTTAGGGAGGGAGGACGCGTTGAATCGGGTGAGGTGGAGGGAGGGAGTAAGGGCAGTTGCCGAGAGTGTGAGGTGAATCCAGCCAACCCCGTGATGGGGATAAAACCAGATTTAATTAAAATCTTGGCTTACTACTACTACTACTAGTTAGGTTGTTTACAAATATATTGGGCCAAAAACAAGGGTTTTGGTCAAAAAAAACATACATTTTGGTCCAAAACTGACCTAACCATCATCTTCTACATGCAAATATACATCCAGAAATGTATATTTTTATATGGATTGGATTATTGGTTGCTGAGTTACAAAGCATGAAATATTTCTGAAAATGAGGGGGTGCACCATTTGATTATCAGGGGGGCATGAAAGTTTTTTGAAAACTTCGCAAAAGGCTGCGAAAAATAAAATCTTGACCCAAAGACGACAAGAAAAAAAACAACTTACCCAACTACTTCAGGACAAAGAAAATCATAAAAATGCAGAAAAAACAATTTTGCCCCCGAAGGCAGCGGAAAAAAAAACTTGCCGCAAACTTGACTCGACCCCCAACTTCCATGCCCCCCGGAGAATCAAATGGTGCGCCCCTTAAAACATCTAGATTTGCACCTACCGTGTGTCTTGATGTGTTCCCAGGCATTTCACGCAGCAGTATTTCGTTCCACATGATACACAGGTGTAGTTGGATGGAAACGTAAACATACAGTCAAGGTCAACATCTATATGGATACAACTTATAGATACCTAAACCACTGTCATGACTGTATACATGTGGACTTACATTCAGGATCCCAAATTTAATTCAACAAATTTATACAACTGAAAAATGTATGTAACTATTTCAACATGTGCATAATTTGCCTTTAAAGCAATATAACGTGTTAAAAATGAAGCGCCCCTTGTCACCCAAGACTTTTGATTTTTTTAGCTTATCGGGCTTGTTCTGGGTAGACATTAATACCCTCCAAACGATTTGGCTTAAATATGCTTACTGTCTCGGTTATCATGGTTTAATGGCCATTTGTTGAAATAAATTCGGGATCCCACATGTATTAGTATAGGAAAGCATGCTTTTAGATAGTCACATTCCTTAATTTTGTGCTGTTTTTACTATTAACAAAATTTTGACCAAAATCTTATAGTATTGCTTTAAGTAATTGACCTTCACCTACAACATACATTTTGTGAGATTTAACCCGTAGGTTGCTTCTTGTAACTCCTCAGAAGCCAAAGTCTATGCAACTCTTAGGATGAGGCTGATATGTAAATACATAAGAAATAGAAAATAGGTATACCTAGGTATACCGATTAATTTTACATTTAATGGCATATCTCTCAAACTATAAAGATTTTAGAGGTGACATTTTGGATTTATCAGAAAAACATGGGCTTTAATTTGACATCAAAAAATATACATTGTACCCCTTCCAGTTGAGCCCTTGGGTTGAGGTATGTGAGTTTATTCGACACCTTTAAGTAGGGAAACAATTTAATTACTAGAAAAATAAATATACTTTTTACTAGATAAGTGCTTAGTTCATAATATGCATAAAATGCTGGCTATGAGTTTATGTCAGAACACACTACAGTAGAAACTCATTATAACGAAATCTGATACAAGAAAAACCCTGTTATAAAAAGTTATTTCTGCTGTACCATTTAACTAATTTTCTTTGTTTTTTATTGTTTTTAAAACCCTGATATAATAACACAATTTTGGATATAAAGAAGTAATTTGTCTGTCCCCAGCAACTTCGTTATAAAGAGTTTCCACTGTATTAATAAATATAAATACAAAGGATATCCACACACTGCACAAAATCTTCTTTCGGGGAACTTTGAGGGCGGTACACATACTGTGAGGTAGTTTGGTGGCTCAATCATACTCATCTGTTCTTCTTCAACAAGCGCCTGGAATGTTTTACGAAAACGCTGTTTGAAATGGTCGCCTCTGGTTTTCCTCTTCTTCTTTTGTTGTACTGAAAGAAAAGAAGATTATTTGATAATAATTCTTAAGATTTTGGTGTCAAAAGTGAAATATATGAATTCCGATTTGGAGATATACATAAAAATGCATCTGTACTGTATTTATAGAAGTACGAGGGGATATCAAGTTTTACAGATCACCCAAAAGTAAAAGAGCTATTTCAATGAAATTTTGTCAGAATAGTCACTTGTCCCTGTGTACGTTATGGTACAAAATTGGGTTCCAAAGTATTTTTACTTCCTTTACATGTGGTGATAGATATCAGCAACCTACCAAGCTAACCACATAGTAATAATGGAGAAATTTGAAACACGCAATGTGACAAAGTTTCTGCATTTAAAGAGTTGTAGCAAGGTGCCCAGCAAATCTATAGAAGCATGCATCAAATTCATTTTTTGGTACCATAGTATCAGGGTAGGGTTCCCTCTTTTAATTGGTAACAAATTTATGAAAATTGTTCAATGAATGATGTCACAATGATGTACTAGACATGGCCGACCTGAAATGTCGATTTTAAGCAAAATACAAAATGGATTTTTTTTCGTCCTTGAATAACTCTGCCATGGCGGTTTGTAGAAAGTCAGTTTGAAATAGGAGAATTTTTTAACTTTACACAGTGACCATGTAAAGATGCCTATAGGGTTATACATGTAGCAAACTTATGTTCCAGCTGTATTTTTTCTGGGTGATCTTTAAAACTTTTTGATACCCCCTCATACTTAAAGTAATAACAATGACCAAAAAAGACGCGGGTGCAGGCACAATTTACAGTTAAGTGTAGGCTAGAGGACAAATGAAAGTATCCGGTATGAGACAATAGACAGGGATTTTCACAAAATCTTTAATATTTTGATCATTTTGCCATGTGGGCCAGAAGAAAATCTTGAGAAGGTATGTTTGTAAAGTTCTGGGAAAGAGGACTAGATGTCTGAAACCCTAGTCTAGGAAACAGAAAATTGGCTCTGAAAAGGGGGTATAGAGAACTGAGGTGACTCAAAAATGACCCTTGATAACTAAATTTTTGGGCTAAATTATTTGGGCTTTGGAAGCAAAAATTTCCTAAATTTTGCTTAATGAAATGGGGGTCTGAACTAAATTTCCAAAAATGAGGTTAGAGAACTGAAAAGTTTTTGAAAATTGTGGGCTTGTGAACTAAAGATTGTGCTTGAAATGGGTGTCTAGGGAGTGGCGGGCAAGCCATAAAAAGTGGGTCTTGAGGGCCGCCCATACCCATATCACCTTTCTAGGTAAATGCCCCCCCCCCCCGGCCTCAACCTACCTGTGGTAGACTCAGTCACATCAAACTGTGGCAACTTTTTGTTCCCACCCATGGGTACATTCAGGTGCGGATCTTCACCAAAATTGTCTTGTTCTAATGCCTCCAACTGCTTGCGTAACCTCTTGGCTCTTGTGTAAGAGTCTAGTATACGTCTTGGGTTCACATCTCGCCCACGAGCTGGAATGGAAATGTACCAACAGAAAGAATTGTTTAGTCACAAGGCCACACACAAACATAATTAGTTGGAACTAGCTAATTGCACAACTGCGTAATACATGGTGTTGGATTTCAAATCAATGAATGCATATTTGTGAAAACAATCACCTTAAAAATTGATGTAGGCTTGCTTTTTCTTAGCGGGCGCTGGGCGATTTTCATCAAAGGAAAATCAAACAAAATGTCTTCTTTTATTGAAAAATTCAAAAATAGCCCTGGTAAAAAAAGTATTTTGACCCTTGTTCCGGTCTGATCCTGTCCTGGCACCATGACTTGACTCTATGTCAAGTCATGATGCCAGAACTGCCGCTCCGATTCATAAATATTTTCTTATATAATAAAGTTGAAAGACATATTTATGCACAATATATCAAAGGAAAGGGTTGATACAAAAAGTATTAGATGCAAAGATCAATTTTGTAGACTTTGTCAAATATTGATGTCCAATGCAATATATTTCACGCCAAGGAGTAACATGGAACAGCCTCAATTGATCAATCAGAAGACAGTCTTTGACATCAGTGCATCCGACAGAATAGCTCCGAAACTCTGGAATCACAATATTAACATCCATTTTATCCAGTCTGCTCCTTCATTTACAATCGGAGAGTTCATGAATTTGCTTGAAATCTTTCATGTTCAAATAATATTGCTTTTTATTGGCTGGTTTCTTTAATTTTGTTTTTTGCTTGTTATTGTTGTAATGTACGGTACCATAAATTGTAGCATTGATACTGAAAATTCTAGGCCCCACCCTTTTAGCAATTTATATATTTCTTACATCCACTTCTGGTGCCATGGTTAGACTGACACCCAAAAGCATTACTGAACATTTAGCCCACTTATTTCCAGCCTGAGGATATTCCTATTTTATCCGTTTTGTTTTTATATATAGTTGCACAACTTGGGAGTCTGAAGAACCCCACCCTTTATAGTTTGCTTCCACCTTTTATATAAATCCACCCTTTTTAGTAGAAAAATATGAACTCCCACCCTTTAACAATTTTTTAAGATTTCAAACCCCCACCCTTTAAAAAGCGTAGACTGCCCAGTTTGAAAACAGTGTCATCAGAAGCTTGCATCTCTTTAAGAATCCATTTGGATTCTCGAATCTAACAAATCCATTTCACAGATTTTGGCAAATTACATTATAATACAAATTGATTTTACAGCAATTTCAATGCAAAGCTGATGTAGCTGATACAAAGAATACCTTAGTACAAATCGAGTACAACTCTAGTACAAGATTGGAATGTGCACATTTGGAACATCATTCGAGTACACTTTGAAAAGTACAATTCTAGTACAAATTGTACTAGCATTGTGTACTAGAATTGTACTCGAATGATGTTTCAATGTGCACATTTCAATCTTGTACTAGAATTGTACTCGATTTACTCCAGGGTAAAGTGTTCATATATTTTCTACATTTTTTATCAAGGTTTTTTCTTTTGCGCATTTAATTTGTTTACTTTTCCTTTTTGCTTTGGGCTATGTGAGCATGATAGTTTTATCATTTCATGTTAAGGCAAATTGTGTACTGTGAAAATTGTCTGCGAGATTTTGGAGAAAATGTCATGCAAAGCTTGCATCATCATAGGTGCAGTGTTGAGCGCTTTGTCCTTAAAATTGGGGACAGAGAAGTTCTTAAGATTTTTGGGTGATTGGGTTTTTTAAGACAAGAAACTATCATTCTGAGACATAACCTGACATTTCATTGAACAAGCTCACGAGCAGCTGAAGGACTTGGTCTTGGAAGTTGGAACTCAAGTCTCAGACTCAGGACATTTTATTCTCCATAACAACTCAAGTGGGGCGACGTAGTGTACTGGTTAGCGATCTCGCCTCACACGCATCGGGCCCGGGTTCGATTCCCGGGAAGGATTGCCTTTCCGGAATGGAATCTCCTTGGAATCTTTGCTAAGATGTTTATCTGACTTGGGAGCATTGGGTTAGATATTCGATCTTCTCCGCCCCTTACATGAGGTATTTAGAGTTGGGTAAATATGTCATGAGAGATCGTCGCCCTTCGGAGGGGACATAAAGCCATCGGGCCCATGTACAGAAGAGTCATACCTGTACATGCAGTCGCAGTTAGTATCGCGAAGAATAGGGTATTCTACCCCTGACTGTTCCAAACATCGTTTCGGTCACACTTTCTGGATTTCAAATCCCTTCGCGCTTTGTTCCAATTGGAGCGTTGCGAAGTATCTGAAGCAGAAGCTGAAGCAGCAGCTGCAGAAGTGTCGCAAGTTATGGTTCCGGTTCTGTTACTGCTCATTGCTCAATGCCCCTTGTGGAGCCAAATGAGCAGTTGGTGCATTGATGATGTTACTTTTTATTTATTTGGTTGGACTTTCTTTCACTGTTCTTTGTCGGTTATTTGAGTTAAATGTCTTGGTAAGGAGTTCCAGTCAGCCAAAGTCCTTGGAATAAATGAGTATTTGAAACAGTTCTTGTTTGTGTCGATTTGAATGAATTTGTTATTTCTTTATGAACGTTGGGCCGGTCACAAGATGTTGTTAAGCGGAATGGCGAGGTGACCAGCTAAAGTTTGATGGTCATTCTCGTTGCCTTTCTTAATCTTCCATCTTTGAGATGGTCCCAACCCAGTTTTTGTTTCATTTCTGTGACACTGCTGTTTCTTGAATTTAGTCTCCAGTGACAAAACGGGCTGTTCTGTTTTGAACAGCCTCAAGGCATTGTACAAGTTCTTTTGTAGAAGGATCCCACACGGCAAATGTACGGACCTGCACTGCAGTATTCCATGTTTGGCCATACCAGGGCTTTATAAGCCAAGGATTTTATATTTTGAGAACAGGAATATAGTAGGTTTCTATGTAGTATGAACCCCAACATTCTATTTGCTTTTGATGCTATTTGATTAATATGAGTATTCAACGTCATTTTAGACATGAGTGTTACACCAAGATACGGATATTCTTTTGTTTCTTCCAATATTCAAGGTGTATTTATGATTATGGATTCTGTAAGACTAACATTACTGAGAACTTAATTTGTTGTGGAGCCCATTTTTTATTTCGAAAAGTCGAAACATACTTGATTTCACACGGGATTTAGTCCCAGAGCTGTGACCATGGACCACCATTAACTTTCATCATGGGCTATTATAATTTCTATCGGTCCTAGGTCACAGGAATAATGCGTAATACTTTGGCCATTTAAGCTTTCTAAGTTTTGACATGAAATATTTGAAAAATAAAAAATCTAAAAAAATTCCAATCAGTATAGGCCTATAATAGGCAACATCTTTTAATAGTGTAGAATCTAATACAAACCTAATTTAAACCCAAAGATGAAATTTATCATCCAAAATCTGGACGTAAACAAAGTTGAGGTTGTCAAATTCGGAAATTCAATGTTACAACACACAAGGTAAGTTTAGGCCCGAAAATCACACATTTTGATTCTAAATGTTAACAAACCACCTATCATGAGATGCACATGACTCTCAAGGAGCTTATTAATTATAAAATTTTTGAACAGCTTCAATATTTTGGGCAAATTTGAGGTGTGGACTTTAATAGTCCTAAGATGGTCTGTACAGACATGCTTAAATGGCAGTTTTACTACATATTATTTCCAATGACTTGACACTAAGTCAAGTCATGGTGACAGGACTACACAGGATTTCCATAATTTCACAACATTGGTCATGTTTTGATCGTGAAACCCGATCGACTCACTGCGATGATTTATCTCATTCGTCGATCGGGCGAGGAGCATAAACAATTCTGTAGAGAAATTCACATGACTTTGCCCAGCGATTGTTGACACTGCATGATCACTGAAGAACGTGTAGGTAGAGGTGAAAAACATCATCCAGATTTCATCTTAATTGGAAATAAATGAGAATTTCAAATTGTAAGTTTGTATTTTCTCACTAAAAATGAAATCATCGAATTTAGTTTTGTGGATTTATTTAAACGAGTCGAAAGTAGTCGTAAGGTGCGTTTCAAAATCGTGAACGCTGGCTCCATTGAAATAAGTGGTTGTAAGGTTGCCGGACTCGCTTAGTAGCGCCAGGGCTTCATATAGGATATGAGGCACGAGTTTAGTGCAAGTCATGTTTTGCTCGAGAAACACAAGCCAAAAAAATACAAATGGTGCTTGAAAAAACAGAAATGTTTTAGAACCATATTCATTAAAGATTAAAGAAACCTTTTGGAATTAAATTTATGAAAATCGCACTGTTCAGATCATAGAAATCAAACTGTATGTTTTGTTTGTTTACATAGTAATCATTTGTAAACATATCTTCAAACATCATTTTTGTGTGACTAACAACTTTGGGAAGTGTTTATAATAGGAAAATTTATTATAAATATCCTGCTTTGTCATGTTTGTGGAGCGTTGCAGTTCTTATCTGATAAATATGATCATTTTTTGGGATATTGGGTATGTGCAATTATGCGACAGGTTTGATAACAGAGCTTCCTTCTGGCTGTGGTACCAATACCACAGCCAGATATTTCGAGTAAGTCAGGTTTTGCTCGAGAAACACAAGCCAAAAAAACTTCGT
>JXSR01S073898.1:162331-173497 GCA_000969725.1 Ophiothrix spiculata | reverse complement strand
ATTTTATTTCTGCTCATGAGCAAATTCCCAGTGTGAACGCAATTATAGAAAGTGTCTCGCTCATGACCAAAAGTGACGCGCCACTATAGTTTCCACGCGCAAGTCGTGTCCTAGTGTGAACGCAACTGCTAAGTTGTCTCGCTCTATAGCCGGTTATGACTAGTCTCGACTATTATGTGTGAACATACCCTTATATAAATTGTAACTTTGTTGATTCATTAAAACATTGACAGGTTGAAAAGCATTAATTCATGTACTTATTACAACTTGATTGCAGTATTTCCTGTGGATTATTACCCCACATATCCTGTGCTTCATATAAGACCTGAATATTATCCTGTGGGGGAGGGGGAGGCGTTCGAAGAAAAAAGTGGTACGCATGCTCGTCAGATCACCTCAAAATCGGACTCTAAATGTCGTAATCATATACAGCAAATTAAATTTCAACTCTTAATGGCGTAAAATATTCAAAATCATACCCCTAAATTTCGTAATGTTGTTATGGACATTTGACCCTTTAATGGAGTAACATACTGTAATGGACCCTCAACAGCTTAACGCACTATTTTCTGCCATAAAAAACATGAAAATAATACATTTGGAAGTCTTTTCTGTTGTATTTCTTTGAATTTTAGAATAGATGGCAAAAGGTTACCCTTAAGTCGAAGATATCATAAAAAGACGAACCTTAATGTCGAAAGTTACCCTGAAAAGGCACCCCTTTTTCTAAAGACGTCGACAACGCCGAAGTAAGGTCGGTCAGCCCAGTTGCAGCGCCAGGATTTTCAAATGTGGGGGTCAAACTTTGGGCAAAGGAAATATTTGGTGGGGGGGCTTAAATTTTTGAAGCAAAATGGTCAGAGAAAAAAATGTGGAATTTTCATGCACTTAACAGATTCCATTAAATCTGCTAATTTCAGCTAACTGAGTTAATGGGCTAAGCAAAGAACTTACCAACAAAAGATGCAATAATGTATGAATAGATATGGGCTAGAACATGTATGCCAGCACACTACAATTTTTGAGCTTGTGCCAGTTCATCATATTTTTTTACAAAAGTTAACGAGGTGCCACTAGCTACGACTGAAAATTGACTAAATAGGTAGGAAAACGCATCATTCTTACATATTTTCCAAACTTGCTGTGCCAGTTTTCCAAACGCCTGCACCAATATTGTGACCAATAAGTGCCATATGGCCAATTGGGAACAGTGTATGCCAGGATAAAAATGTAGCAGTAATCTTATGATGTGAGCTTTTAAAGTTAAATTGTTCTGTAGGATTTTTTCAACTTACTTGATGGAAACGACAATTTTTCACACCCGATCATGGGCGCATCATCAGGATCGGGCATGATATGTTGAGCACTGTTTCCATCAATTTATGAATCCAGTTTACAGTTTTAACTCCAAGTTCATATATGAACTTATCACTTGGATGATTGACAACATGTTAATCTAAATGACTCAATATGCAAAACTTTGATATTAGTAACAAACTTGAACTTCCACGAAAAAAACATGTGATCTTTAGTGTTTTTTCTTAATGCCACCTGTGGTAACATGTGCACTTTATATTTGTTGGTAAATAATGTTATCACATGATCATTTAGCTTAATGATCATGTATCTTAAGGTAGTCAGTCGTCAAGGAAATATTTAGTAACTCAGAAACAGAACTAATATTCAAGAGGGTTTTTTTAAAAATTAAAATGATGATTTTTAGACAGAACATAGAAATATGTAATTTCATTTTGGAAAATGATCTGTAGGAAATCAATGTTTAACTAGCTATGGATGATGAATCTGGAGTTTGTTCATGATTCACAGCACAGTAATCAGCAAAGTGTGCTCCAGCAATTTAGCACTTCGACGGAATTGAAAAAGAGGATAGAATTGGTAGTCGCTGTCATTTTCGTGCATGAAGAGTTGTTATATTAGTCCTCCATATATTTAGAACAGAGCTCGAGTTCAGTAGCTATAGTCATCTGAAAAAACCCTTTTCATTCTGAGTGGGACCAAATTGCACTGTGTGTGAACAACAAACCAATCAAATCGATCATCAAGTCACACAGCAACAGAACTGACAAGTCACGCGAGCTCACGAGTATCGCTTGAGTTGGGTTTGAACTTTAACCTCGGCGCACCAGGCGCTTAAAAATTAAAAGGTTTTCTTCACGCGACTTTAATAGGAGTGTGTAAAATGTGACTCCATGCACATAGTATAATTGAAACTTTCATTTCCCCACATATCTTTCCAAACGATGCATGTTACATAAAACTTGACCAAACAACAAAACAACCTTTAATCATACCTTAAATATATAAATCATATGTCACATTGAATCTCATGCTGTGAAAATGTGTTTTTACACCTTAATTGAAAATGAATAACACATCACGTGGAATCTCACATGCGTCATTGCAAGTAATGTTTTTAATACTTTTGTTTACTTTAATAATGATACAGTAGCCATATAATCATAACAAATAGACTTGCACGGGAGTTAAGTCATGGATTCAGTATTCGATAAGAGCCAAATGGAATTTCTAATTATCTTTTCGGATCTTTCATGTAAATTGCATTTGTTGTTTGATTCCTTCACACAGCTTGCGACAACGCCTGCGACTCCATGCTCGGCGAGTAAATTGCATCTCACGCCTACTACGCATAGCGGCGGCTCTGGTTTGCTGAGGAGCAACAGGAAACGTAGACGCCTCAGGGAGAGCATCGCGGCACTTTCACAAGAACATGCTCTGCATGACTCGCCCGTTGTTCCACGCAAGAGACGTTCTAGCGTACAAGATCCAAATGCGACCACAGTGTCTGTGTCGTCCATTCTTGATGCGACGTCGACACCGGAGAGTGTGGCGACTGCAGGATACCAAGGTAAGCGCTACACAGTGAATAATATTCAAGATAAGTGATCCATTCCTGTCATAAATTAAACATGGTTTTTTACCTCATTCAAATGAAGGGCAATCACTTATACAATGCAATTCTGAAGATTGATTCACATAGGTTGAGCAATTTGATGTTATAGACAAAACATGTAGGACAGCAACCCATAGAAAAGTTAAAGTTATTCTTGTCTTTATACCTTACCTTTTTAAGTAAACATAGTTTGGACACAATGTATGAGCTTTCTTGTGGTATTAAAATCACCAATTCAATTTGGGAAAGTGGGAGGTTGTAAAAATGAACAAGAACACACTAGTTTACTTTGAAAAAATAACCTACCTTTATGTTTAATTCCACGTAACTTTGTTTATGTTGATTCACTTTTCATGTGAGAAGGCAGTCCGAAAGAAAGGTTAAGTCCAGTGTGCTACAATGCTCGATCCAGCTATGGATGCGACTTTAGGTTGCTGCAATAATCTATTTTGACCTTCAACACATCACTGCTTTGCAAGCAGACAAAGTTAGCCTTCATTATTATCATTTAAAATACTTGAGTTAGCTATTTGTTGCAACCAGCAATTTTTTTAGACTTTGTTGCAACCAGCAATTTTCTTTTGAGACTTCATTCACATAATGGAAAACAAAAGAATGATCATGGGTTTTCATTGGTGTTATGTTAGGAATGATACACATTTGAAACCTGTAAGATGTCAGGTTACTGATGAGACATATGATGCGACTGCGTGAAGCCACATGCACCATCACTGACCATACACCTACCCCACCTTGCTGGAATCAAGCTGCATAAGACTATGGTCACAATGCTTCATACGAACAGTTATGAGCAGTATTTAGTCCGTCTAGAAGGACTACAGGCAGCGAGTGACGCCTTCGCTGCTTCGCTCATTGCCAGTGGTCCTTCTAGGCAGACTAAACACTGTTCGTGTTCATAACTGTTCGTACAAAGTATTGTGATCATAAAGCCATTCTCCCGCATTGCCAAGTGTATAAACAGCACATTACGTGTTAATTAGGGTATATATTACAATCTAACTTCCGATAGGATATACACTTGAAAAGGCTTGAATAAAGGTATTTGTTCCAATCACTCTTTCAACTTTTACGCCTAAATGATGTGTTTTAAGAGATACGATCAAAATAAAAATACTAGAAAACACGTTTTTATGTTTACATCAAATTGATTCCAAGGTTTATGAGTCAGCTTCAGAATTGCAAATTTAGGGTCAACCTTTCACATAAGAAAAATAATGTTATTAAATTTTGTGACCAGATTGGATCACTTATCTTGAATTCAATATCAGAGATGAGTTTTTAAGCTTTAATGCTTTTATCTCAGCAATACAAGGTTTGTGTATTGCTGACAAGGTTTGTGTATTAAAAAGTTATTATGAATTTGACAGAGTCGGTATTCTTTTGTACAGTAAGTAGGAAAAATATAGTTTGGGATTTTCAAAATTATGAGTTCAAGCAAGGGTGGGAGAGATCAGCTTTTCAGCTGATTACAGCTTTTTTTATGTCTTCAAACATTTCAGCATTTTCCTTTTGTTTTTTCAGCCTGTTTGGGGCATTTTGTCACTATTTTCAGCTCATTTTATCACCAGACTCACACCCCTGGAGTTGGTAGGATGAGGTCAAGCGAACATCTTTTTTTTGGGGGGTGGGGGGAGTGGGTCTGATAGGGTATAATTTCATGGAGACCTACAAGAATCTATTGGGATTCTCCTTCAATCTTACAGGCATTGAGACATTACATTGCCCTCTTTCAATTGTGAGCTGTAAATCACACCCTTTGTTGATATTGCTCTGTTTCTTATGGATGGAGCGAGCAAAGTCATTATGGTTCTTTCTCTTATTAGGCCATATTAAAAAACCCTTTTGTCTCAAAGCTCCCGCGCGCGTTAGTTTTATCGTGCGCGTTAGTTTCCCTAAAAATCCAAAAAACGAATTTTATTTCACCTTTTAAATTTTTTTCTTCAAAAATCGTGAAAAGCAACTCACAATCCAAGGCAAAATGCTTCGTTTCGAAGTTGTTTTTGTCTCTAAATTATGTACATTGTGCAATCACATTTATTGTTGAATTAACATCGTCACAATTCTGTTTCTTTGTTTTGTTTCAATATCTTGACACATTCTACCATAAAAGAGTCGTCAATATGACTTTTAGAATCAATAACAAAAAAATAAGAAAAAGAAAAAAAAAAAGGAATAAAATCGCATTCCTCATTAGGTTTTTGGGAGTTGGAGAGCTTTGAGACAAATGGTTTTTTTAATATGGCCTTATTACTTTTCTGATTACATGCAGCTGTGACAAACTTCTATTGAATTAATGGATATAGATAGATAGGCCCCTAATGGATAAATAATGTAGATTATTTTCAAAATTATAAGGAAAGAGATGGGTTTTCCTCATGTGACAGGCATGAGAATTTTCAGATAATTATCTGATTTCAGTTATTTTTATCATTCAAGTTCAGATAATTTTGGGATTTATTTAATAATTCTAGTGGGGTTTTGTGTGTGTTTAAATCGTACCAAATTTGGATTTTTTAAGGGGTTTTCTCTGAGATGCAGTTGCTTACGACTGCGGGATAACGATTTTTTTATAAAAAGTAAAAAATCAAAAATGTTTGCATCACTTTTGCGTGCGCAAATTCAATGCACACTAAACGCATGCTTTACTAACGCATTTGGTTTATCATGCGCCGCAAAGCGCCGTAATATATACGCGGGAAATTATGCAGACGCAGATGTGCCATCAAAGTAATCAAATTTTATTTAAAAATGCCAGTTTTAGTTGTTTTTCTTGAAAACTAAGCCGGTGACCATATTTTTTTATTTCAGTATTTTGAAGAGCGCAAAAAGTGCTTTAACATATGTAAAATTAAAAAAAATAAATGGAGGATCTACTATTTTACAAGCACATAATGATCGACATTTTGGAGTTTTCCCTATACTTTGTATGGTATTGGGTGATTTTTTGGGAAAATATGTACTTTTTGAAATGCCTGTATCTCAAAAACGAGCGGTGACCTATATTTTTTATTTTAGATTCGTTATCAGCACAAATAAATCTACCAAATACTAAATTTTCAAGAAAATAAATGGAGTATTTGTATCTTAGAGAAAACCCCTTAAATAAAAAATCATTTTCATACCTGATGGGAAGACATCACCTGAGAAAAAGAACAAGATGGAATTGCAATTTAGAAACTTATCAATTAACTTTGTTATATACAATGTTTATCATACAACAAGCTGGAATATCAATCTAGAAACTCTTGGTTTCTCTCATACAATTATTAACTGACTTTTATAAGCAAATATTATTTCAAAATTTGCCATATAATGGTCAATACCCGACATCAAGATACTTTATTAATTAGAACTATAGCAATATTGTCTAAACAAGGTCTAAAAAGTAGCAAAGAAGATCAGATCAAAATGCTGTCACACACTTCTTATGTAACAAGATGGAATTTCAATTCGGAATTATGTTGATCGTTTTGTCATGCATTTTGAGCCTGACTACCAGGTGGAATGTCAATTCAAGAACTCCATGGTTTCCGTCATGAAAACAATCATTACCTGACATCAATGTGGAATAGTAATTCAGAAACATTGTGCTTTGGCCAAACTAAGTCCAGACAATTTGTTGTCAAAATGATGTCCATGCAGCAACCAATTCATACCATTAATCACATAGCTTACGACATCAGTTTGAATACACTGCAGAAGTAGTTAGCATAATTTCTTGCATAATGAGTCCAACACATGCTGCCTGGTTCCTAACAAATGATCATGTCCATAGTGGTTACACTGATCACACGTATTAACACAATAGGTGTACGTACGTACATACAAAAATCAGACCATCTTTAACTCAAATTCTGTTCACAAACTGAAAAAAAAGTGACAGGGATGACCTTAATGGTCTATCATTATAAGACTCTTTTCTATAACACATTACCGCAATTTATGCTTATTTTTGCTTCACTTGGATTCAAGAGTTGTAAAACTAAATAGAAATTCTTTGTCATACATAGACTTAACGTGTGGTAAAAATGCCTACCACGTTTGTTTGGAACCAGATCCAATGTGTTGGTGTAATTTGCATGAATTATGACGTGTCACTTCTGCAGCATATACCCACTCAAAAAGTACTCAAGCACAAACCAGCTAGTGTTATGAAATCACTGTGAGCTGTGTGTATAGTGTGGACCAGTTGCTCCAATAACCCAGGTTATTTTATAATCACTTTTACAGTGAATAACAAAATGAAGTGCCAGTTCAAAATTTCTATGGTACACTATATACGTAATACAGGCATGATGATTTGTAGCTTGATTTTACCATTTTAGTGGGTTTTTTTAAACCAAATTCAGATATTTCAATGAAAATTCATTTTCATACTTGGTAATAGATATAGGCCTAATTTTAATTGAGAAAATAATTGTTTCGTCATACATTTCACACCCGAGCACAAGATGGAATATCTATCAGAAACTTGCCGTATTGTCTAAATAATGTCCGGACAATATCAAAATAACTATAGTATCAAAATTTCTTGTCACGCACTGTTGATGTTTTAATGGATTATCACTTAAGAATTCTACTGATCGTTGTATTTTGCAATTTGAATCCGGCTCCAAGGTGGGATATCAATTCAGAAACAATTCTGTTGCACAATTATGTAAATGGAATACCATATGTGACCCATCATATCGAAAGGTACCTTAATACCGGCATAGTAAATTACGAGATACGGGCCATTGAAGCTGAGCATAGTCAATAAATCACATCCAAGGTTGAATTTCTAATTTCATTAGAAACGTTACCTTTGAAGTGTACTCTTATCATATTAATCAGGCTCTAACATCCAAAACATAAGATTAATTTGTTAAAAAACAAGATACAAATCCTTTCTCCATTCAAGTTTTACCAGTACAGAAACTTTTAACTTGATTTTCTCAGAACTATAGTTTTCTGAATCAGCTTGATGCCTTTTACCAATTTGGATGTAACTTTGCAATCGAACATCCAATAACCAACTGCCAATAACTAAAAGCAAGGTGTCATTTTAAAGCTTAAAATATAATCTTTCAGATGAGACCAAAAAATCAATTTTCATTTTGGGACCCTTAAGGTACCTTTCGATATGATGGGTCACATATCAGGATTTTATTGATGGTTTTTTCATGCAGTTTAAATCTGACTACAATATGGAATTACAGTTAAGAACTAAATTTCCGCCGTACCTTCTTTACCTGACAACAAGATGGAATATTAATTCAGAAATTGCCGTATTGTCAAGACAATAACAAAATGAATATCAATTATAATTTTGTAACAAGATGGAATATTACTTTAGAAACTTATTATGTCATCAATCAGTCTAAACTGAATAACAAAGCAATTTCAGAATCTTGCATCATCAAAATATCTCTACATACCTTGACCTAAGGCATCTGTATAGGCAGAGGTTCACTCTGCCTTGCCCCTGTCTCATAATCAGGCCTGTTCATGATGTTTTGCCATTTATTTATTTTTTTTTTCATTCTTGGGGCACCCTTACTGCTTCTTCTAGATCCAATTTTCGCCCAATATTTGTTGGTCTTGCTATGAGTTTTAAAATATTTTACAATTCATAGCTCGACCAATAAATATGGGCTCAATCTATCCAATTTTATACCAAAGTGTCTCATCCTTAAAATTCTGAGCTATAAGGTCCACTACTAAGTGTTTGATTCAAAGTTGGTGGCAGATTGAGGTGTTTCTCATTTTGTCCAGGGGGCATACTCCCAAGGATTTTTCTCAGGCACATCATTTCAAGGACTTGGAGGCAGTTTTGGTGTGCCTGAGAAAATTCTATACATAACTGTAGCAAAATTAAAATTCAGTTGCTTTTCTTTTTGAAAATCTTTGCCATATGCTATTTGTTTGCATCAATTGAATATTGAAGGGTTAATATTGTCACTCAAAATTGTAAAAGTTGTTTTTTAAAGTTTTAAAACCATCTGTGATGTTCAGATATATTTTGAAAGTTGTGCAAACAAGGTAATGTGACAACAATAAAGAAGTAATTGATCTTGTGGATGATAAGTGTATTCCATTGATAAACAGCCCTGGATATTTTTTTCCAAAGGGAGACAATCATGCAAACTTTCCTGCGTGTTAAATGGGTATCTGTAAAAGATGTAGCGGGTTGAAACAGGTGAAACGTATGGAAATTGGTCGAAATGGATGGGAAAATAAAGGAAACGGTACCAAGACGGGTACGGAATGAGCAGAGAATACCCAAATCCAAACATGGCATTAAATTACTAAAGACTCAAATATAAATGAGTTGAAATGCATGTAGAATGAAACAGCAAACCTTGAAATGTAAATTCTTGTGTGCTGAAGTTATTTTGACAATCTTAATGTTTTGGACAAATTCTTAATCAGTCATGTAATGTTTCACAAAACTCTGAAACGTAAGTGAAAGACTCAACTGTGCATTTAAAAACGTGTCTTCTTAAGGTGCCCCACAATAAAATTATTTAGTTTCCGTGCTAAACACCATTTCAATTATTGGTATATTTTGGTCGCTGATGGAATATCAGAACTCAGACCGGAGCCAGGAATTGCGTCATGTTATGCTTGGTGACTATTTTGAATGTTATCTGCACATCGATATGTATAAATTAGTCACATTGCATGATGCATTTATTGTTGTTGGTCTGAGTTCTGATATTCTCCCAGCAACTTAAATATGCTTCTTATATTCAAATGTGTTTGCTAAGGCCTTCATTTGATTTATATTACATATGGGTGAACTATGCTGTTTTAAACAGTGCTCTTATGATAAAATGATGCTTCTCTTTCAGATTGCACGCCTATGCAAGTGGATAAGACACCGGTGAGCAGCGCCCCCGCTAAGCCATTATCCAAACGACACATGGTAGCCATGGAGCTTTTACAGACAGAAACCAATTACGTTGGCATTCTACATACAATAATTGCTGTGAGTAATGGAGTATATTCTCTCAACAATCGATTTTTGATCATATATCATCTAACAAAAAGTTTATAGATTTTTTTTCAATATGCCCTCTAATGCTCAATATATTCTTCAAAATAACATCTACTAAAATTGGAATTAAATCAGAAAAAACCTGCAATGAAATGGCGAGTATCATATTTTGATCAAAACCATCCAACTTGTGATCAAATTTCCCCAAATTTTCAACCCTCATCCATGAATGCTACTGGGCCTACGGATCACCTACTGGAATATAATCATTTTCAGACCCGAAAATCTTCTCTTTTTATTACACTTTTCAGCCCTTTTTCTTGATAAATCAGCCAAATTTAAGCTTTTTGGTGCAAAATGTGATGGTTTTCAGCTCTTTTTTTTGAAGATTCTGTTCCATGACTGTTTTTTTTTTTTCAAGTCTTTTGTTGGTCCTGTGCAGGTAAAACATCTGACCAACATCATATGTTTCTTATATCATATGCAGCTGGAATCTTCTGTTAGCGAGGGTATTTAATCTTGTCCCAAACACTTCCTTCTGTCATGAATTGTCATTATTAAAATATGAATTAGATGTCCATTTATCAGATGTGTAACTTATCAAGTACAAGCCAGACAAAACATGTTCAACAGAACGATTGTTCATTTTATTTTCCATAAAACATCCAAAACAAACAAATATAATATAAAAACCAGAAATACTAGAAACAGCAAAATCTGACAAGGCCTTAAAACAACACAATTATGGAGGAGAGGGCTGGAAGGCCAAAGCAGGCCTGTGATATGTCCTCCCCCAAACAAAAACAAAAAAGTTTCAAAGAATACACCAACCACAGGACAAGACACAGGGATACGGACAATGTTCAAAAGGAAGGCAAAAAGAATGGTACTCAAAGCAAAAGGCAATATAGTCATAATTTAATTCATCAAAAAGAAAAGGGGGAAAATGGTCACTAATTCAAGAGCAGGGATTTGTGTAGACTAGTCACAATGAACACAAAGCCTGCTGCACTCGCTTGTCTAGCTTACACGTCGCATTTGCTTGCATGTGAGGTCCATCTAGTTGGGACCATTTTTGAGTGATAACCATGTCCGTCAGTCACTAGACTTGCTCCAAGTCTTTGATCAACATATTCCACTTCTGTCCCTGTCTTTGTCATTATTTGATCAGTTTGATAAAACACTGTAAATGGCTTCAATTTGTTTCTTTTCACAGGTTTTCCAATCAACAATA
>JXSR01S073898.1:105500-120824 GCA_000969725.1 Ophiothrix spiculata | reverse complement strand
CTTTTTGAAATGCCTGTATCTCAAAAACGAGCACGGTGACCTATTTTTTTTATTTTAGATTCGTTATCAGCACAAATAAATCTACCAAATACTAAATTTTCAAGAAAATAAATGGAGTATTTCTTTCTTAGAGAAAACCCCTTAACTTTAAGCACTTTGTTCAAAAGTTATGGTACAAAATAAATTTGCAAAAATGCAAAAATGAGTGATGTGCTTTCCCCCCTTAACCATGTTAACTAAAATTTGCATTTGTGAAATGTTGATTTTGATTTTGCTTTTTAGAATGTAGCAACAAATGTCTATGAAGGATTTTCTCAAATTTTTATTTTTTTTGGTGTTAGTTAGGCTTTCCAGAATTTTTTGGGGCAAAAAAAATACGTTTTTTGACATGGTTTTTGCCAAAATCGACATTTTTGGTCAAAACAGATAAGTCAGATATCACCAATATGTTCAGGGTAAAAATCCATTTCTAAAATGTATAGGCCTACTTTTATATGCAATTAGTTTGCGAGTTAGAGTATTGTTTATGCTAGTTGAAGGTCTACCCCAGAAGACCTAATCTTGTATTTCGAATGTCTAATTTCTAATATGCTGATAACTTTACCGTGGTGGTATGACTAGAAGTCCGCAAAATGAATTTTGAAAGTGACCTTTATATTAAAGTGAAAAATTTCAAGTATTTTTTAAGACTTGATTAGGCCTAATCTGCATTTTCTCATCAAGTTCATCTATTTTGGAACTCATATCATATAAAAAAACTTTAGAATGCATTCCTCAATATCACTTATTGTGAATATTTTTTATAACACCAAAAATAGTGAGTTACTGATGAAATATGCCCCGCAAAATGCTATTCTCCAAATGGCATAAACCATTTTGTACTCTAACTCTCACACTGATTGCATAAAGTATACATTTTTGGAAGCAAATTTTTATCCTAAACATAATGATGATATCAGTTTTTGACCAAAAATGTAAATTTTGGCAAAAATGCAAAAAAAACGTATTTTTTCCCAAAAATTTCTGGAAAGCCCAACAAAAATTTTGAATTTGTGAAATGTTGAATTTTTTTGCTTTTTGGAATCTAGAAATAAATGTCTAGGAAGGATTTTCTCGAATTTTTGATTTTGATTTTAGTTTTTTTTTAAATGTCAAAAATAGGTAAACAATGTAAACAAATCTCACCGCTGCCACCAAAATGGCAATTTTCTTTCTTTCTTTCTGATAATGCTCAACATTCCAATAGTAGATCTAACCGAATTTTCAAGCCTATTTTTGGCAATTTTTCCAAAAATAAGATAACAATCAAAAATTTGAGAAAACCCTTCCTAGACATTTGTTTCTAAATTAAAAAAGCAAAAAAGTTCAAAATTTCACAAATGCAAATTTTTATTAGCCTTAGGCTTTCCAAATTTTTTTTGAGTAAAAAATATGTTTTTTGGCATTTTTTGCCAAAATCAACATTTTTGGTCAAAAATCGATATCACCAATATGTTCAGGGTGAAAATCCACTTCTAAAAATGTATACTTTTTTATGGTTTATGCAATTAGTACTATGAGTACAAAAACGGTTTATCATTGTTTATGCCATTTGAAGGTTACCCCAGGCCCCAGATTTGTACAGGGATTCCTGGGATTTGTAAAAAAAAAATCAACAGCGCCATCTATTTTCTGTTTACAAACCGATAATTGATGGAGAAGAGCAGGAAGATAACAGACATTTTACTGAAGATTCCACCAAAAAGAGAAATTGTCACTTATTTTGCAATGTGCAGGTCAGTAGTTTTATAAATAATTATTCCAATCATATGCTCTATATAGCTCTAGTTAAAGTAAAGAAGTCGTAATAAAGCTTACACTGACACTCACAGAACGAGTCGATCATCTCGATGAAAACACCGGTCAGTCAAGCTTAACACAGACCACTTGTCACCGTGTGCTGTGACTGTGTTGTGGGTGGTAAAGCTTCATCTGCATTGCAAGCCATCATGGCCATCACCAACAAATTACACCATATGTGAGGTAACATCAACAAGTGACTTGCCCGATTGCAATAAGAGAAAATATTAAATAATGGTTTGAGTTTTTATCACTCGGACTCAGTCTCAGTCTCAGTAACTTAAAATATAACAATTTCATTGGTTAATAGCTACAAAGGATATTTCCGTATTGCATCAAATTTCGAAGTTCTATGTGATACGAAATCCTCTATGTGATACGAAAATACCCTCGTATCATACAGCGCTCTTTCACCAGTCCAACTCGTATCGCTTTTTGAACATGATAGCTGTATTACAAAGGCGCGTGCGGCGCTGCTTTGTTGTGTGCGAGACTAACAGCAACGCGTTGTACTACGTGATGCTGATAGAAATGACGGGCATAGCTGTCAATCAAACCCGGAAAATTACAAATCTAAGATTGATTGCAATGTTATAAAAATATAAAAATAACAATTTTCCCAAGCATTTTTCCTGGCATTTTCAAATTTATGCTATCAGCGTTTGTGTTTACTGAGTGATAAATTTCGTTATCCCCTGTTTGCTCTCATGCAATACGAAAAATGGTTTGGTTGACCAGTATCACACTCGGTTTTCAGCTTCGTGTGATACGAACCCAAACCATTAATATTTTCTCGTATTGCATGAACAAACAGGGGATAACTAATTCTGTCGGACGCAGTTGTTGAATTTGGCGTACTCAGTCCTTGTTACTGGCGTGAAATTTACTGTGCGATGTCTATGGAGTGATCCAATATTTCCAAAATATTTTATGTTTCCGCTCTGATTCTTTAAACTTTTCTTACAATAAAGTTGAAGGACACATTTTTGAACAATATATCAAAGAAAGGGGTTGATTCAAAAATTAATTTAGCTGAAAATGTAAATTTTGTAGACTTTTTCATTGACCTCCAATGCAATGTTTCACGCTAGGGAGTAACGTGGAACAGCCTCAATTGACCAATCAGAGGACAGCATTCTATTCTGTGACATCAGTGCGTCCGACAGAATAGTATCACATGAGGCTGAAAGCGGAGTGTGATACAAACCCAAACCGTTAATATTTTTCATATTGCATAAGAAACAAACAAGAATTTATCACTCATATGAAGCATTAGCATTGATAGCACTGCACTCCCAGAAAAATGCTTTGAAAATGGTTATTGAATTTTTTGTAACATATTGCAATCAATTTTAGGTTGTAGTTTCCTGGCGTGATTGATAGCTATAGATGCACATCGTTTCTATCGGCATCGTGTAGAACAATGCGCTTCAGTTAGCCGTGCAAGCTTAACAACAGCCTGTGCCATGTAATACAACTATATTTTCCAAAAGCGATACGATTTGGACTGGTGAAAGAGCTGCATGATACGAGTTTTTGTATCATATAGAATGTATCATACCCGGGTATCATATAGAGCTCTGAAGTTTTATGCGATATAGAAATATCCTTTTCAATTATTAACCAATGAAATTGTTATATTTTTATCTACTGAGTGATAATAATTGATAACCGTTATTTTTTGTCCTTATTACATTTTCAGGAAATGCATAAATGCACTTTGGGCGTTATTACTAGATAGATTAACAATTTGTGATTGGTTCTTTAAAAAAACTTACTCGCTTGAAATATCATGTCACACTAATGATATTGTAGGTATTTCCAGGAAGCCACTAAATTTGTGACAAATGCACATGTAAAATGTTGTAAAGCTTTTACGTCCAGTTCATTAGTAATACACAGTGTCATATTTATGAATACCGGGTACTCTTGTGATCAGAGCTACATATACCGAAGAAGTTTCCCACAGATAATTATGAAAAAGTCTGTGTTAGAAGAATCCTGTCCTTACATGTAGAGGTACGTTGATTATAGTAAGCTTTAAATACATTTTCATTCCTCTTGATGTTTTTTGGAAAAAACATAATTGATGTGGAGTTTCCATCTAGTAGGTCTACTTTAAATTTTGATGCTGTCTAACGTTTGTGAACTCGGCCCCATGTAATGCAATAGAGTATTGGGACTGAAAGCTAAGTTTGATTTAAAGTGAAGACACCGATAATTTATTTTCTATTACATTCATTCCATTGCACATACATGTAGGCCTACATTAAAAGTTCTTTGTAAATGTTCATGTTTATATAGGCCTATTCAGTGTTTGCCTTTAATTTCATATGGCAATTAGTGCTATATATTGTACACATTTCATTTTGTTTAGCAATTCATAAATTTTTGTGTTGCAATTTTTTCACATTTAATATACATTGTTTTGTTCATCCCCCTCCTCTCCCCTCCCTTGTAAGCCCCACTGCTCATCCCTTTCCTGTGGTCGACCATATTCAAAATTATTCTACTTCTACGCTGTAATCTCATCGAAGCCTGTTACAGCATCTAGATGAGCTCTCTGGAGAGAAATGATACTTTTGACGGTATAGTCAATATGTCAGAAAAGTTTTCCCTACATGTACTCTTTTCGAATAGCCCGTGACGTTCTTTTGCATCTGACGATGGGTCTGGAATACTTCCGATGGGACGGACGGCTTTACGTGCCCTCCGAAGCACGAAGCAAGTAGAGTAAAGTTTCTTGCTCAAGGAAACAAGCACACGTGCTGGGCCCGTGATTCGATCCTGGAACTGATGTATTAATGCGATTATGAGTCAAAGGCTCTAACCCCTCGGCCAGGCCTCCTCTCCGCGCTTACTAATTTTTAAAGACAACAAAACTTAAAAGTTTAATAGGCACCTCATTAAGAGAGTCGATTATAAAAGCTCATCATGACTGTGGACATCACTCTTACATGTATCGTTACTTGAACAACTAAACAAGTCTAAATTTCTCACAAAAATACATAAATCAATATACTCCTATATTACAACTTATTTCATATAGTGTAAGTTTCGTCTTCATAGCATGCCAATAATTTCGTTTAATGTCAACTTAAAATCTATAAGGCGACAAAAAACTATGTTTTGCAGGTATGCGGACCTTTCAATTTTTCTTTTGCGTAGAATAACCCACAAAATATGAAAAAATTGGTAGAAAATCTGAAACATTTTTACAGAGCAATTTCTAAAAATGTTTTAACCAAAACGGTTAAATTTTGACCAAAAAACAGCTGATTTTACATGATTTTGGCAAAACAAAATGTTCACAAAATCTTCAAAAAAAAAATGCAAATTTAGGGTCGTTCAGGCCCATAAAACAGGGTGTTTTTTTTTTTGTTGCCTAAAGGAAAAACTTGCACTTTTCAACAAGTATAGAACAAAGGAGAAGAATAGATTTTCTAGATGTTTGTCTTGCTTGCATTCATTCATTCTTTCTAGACCAACAATTGCTTGCATTCATTGATTCTTTCTAGATGTAACCGGTTACCAGCATTGAACTGCACGCTGTAAGATTTTTAAGGCTCAAAATATTTTTAAAAAATCATTATAACTCATCATCATAATTAACTTGCATCAATTCTTGCTTTAATAATGACATAGGTCTATTCCCTGGGCCTATTAAATCAACCATCAATTATTTTCCATGTGTCACAGTTATTGACAACAGATTAGAAATTACTTGATCAATCATGATTATCCACTTGTATCCAGTAATTTGTGTTGTAAATTATCAGTGATTTTCTCTTATTGGATCAGCTACGCTAGGCTAATAGCAGATAATTATTGTGAGGTACATTTGTACATGTATGATACATTGCATCACTATGCTTCACATGTGAATGATGCCCTCAAAGTTAATAAACACACACTATATAATATTTTGTTCTAAATCTACTGCAATTAATTTCGGCTTTATGATCATGCAATCATGGCAATATACAAGCAATATACAAACACAGTGTTGATGTTGAATGAGGATAAATAGGGGAATTCATGGACTTCCATTTGAGGGGAATGAGCCACCCTGCTCCCTTCAAATGCTTTATGGGAGCTCAATTAATAGAGTACCTTACATGATGGTATTTACATCTAAATTTCCAGATAGCTCCCATGGGAATTTGGGAAATTTTGAAAAGGTCTACCCAGAATAGAGTTGACACCATCAAAATGGTAAAGTGCTCAACAAAATATGGGAATGTGCATAGAAATAATAAATCAAATTAAAGCTATAAAGCAATGTATAGTCTCCCTAAATTTTGATCTGATGACCAGTATACCTGATGATTGCAAGTTAGGATATGTCATGAAACTTTTGTAAAGTGTTAAAATGAAGCACCCCCTGGCCCTTATCACTAATTCTTAGTCACTGAGAGCGATTTTACTTCCTAATAAGGAATTTTGGCCATCCATTATGAGACGATAGATGACGGTGCGTTCAGCGTGAAATGCAGTGGAGCCGCGCGTTCAAAATCACGGCGCGATGCAGGTATACGCACACATTCGTCGCGAAGAGCTTTACTGGGTTTGGAATATTTCATGTTTGAATTAGGCTGTACTTTTTTCCAATGATAATGATTATAGTTTTTGGCAATAATCTACATCGTTTTTGGTTTATAAATGACTCAAATTTGTGACTAAGAATGAGCGACTGCGGGGGCACCCATTACTCAAAATAATGTACACCTATCCATTATGACACGATAGATTACAGGCAAAACAATAAATCTTATCTTTTGTTCTCTAACTACTGTATAGTAAATCACAACAAAAGGAGCCTGATGTGTTTTACTTTTATAATGACTATAGTCTATCTTACCACTGTCTTGCTTAACAACATTCAAAATCAAAATCCTGTCGCGGTCTTAACAAAATTCAAAAATCAAAATCCTGTCAGGGGTGTGGGAGTGAGGGGATTACTGGCACCTCAATGGATTGTAAACATGTGTAGTCCATAAGACCCCAAACAGATACAATACAACTAGGTTTACAAGGCACTATGTAGCATGATTTTGCACACTTGTTAAATTGTTTATTTGAGACAAAATATTAAGTAATTCATGAATTTAAGTTAGTGATGGTCCATCATATGTGGAAAATATTTCATCTCATCGATATAATATTACTGGGAAGTCGTCTACAGGGATTTCCGTTTGAGGGGAGTGAGCTCTACTGAGCCACCCTGCTCCCCTCAAATGTTTTATGGGAGCTCAATTAATAGAGCGCCTTGCATGATCACCTTTCATGATGGTATTAACATTATAAATTTCCAGACAGCTCCTCTAATTGCTCCACTAAAAAACTTCAGGAGAGCTTTAGATAGAGTCCCTGCATATTTCAAATGGAAGTCCCTGGTCTATGTTTAGCACAACTCCAGAACCCTTGATTGATCTGGACCAAACTTGGGACCATGAATAGCAATTAGCCCCCTGAGTGTTTGTGGGGCGAGGGGAGGGGGCTGGTCCGGTCAAGGTCACCAAAGGTCATTTGAGGTCAAATCTAAAAAAAAAAATTGACCTGAGGTCATTTGGGGTCATTCAAGGTCATGGCCATAACTCATTAACCTTTAACCTTGCCTGGACCAAACATGTGTCATTGACTTCTGCCACCCTGGGGAATGACTTGGCAGGGTCTGGTTAAGGTTATCCAAGGTCAAAGGTCATAACTCATCACCCCTTGAACCAAACTGGTCCAAATCTGCACCATAGATAGCGCTCATCCCAGGGATGCCTGATGGAGGTTTAGTAGAGGATGCGCAGGGTCAAAGGTCATTTGAGGTGAAATCATAATCATTTCTTGAGCAGTCAGAGTCTGAAGTCATCACAGGCCATTTGGGGTTCAAGTGCTTCATATTTTCAGAGACACAGGTGGTCCAGTAGCCTAAAAATGGCACCCCTCCCTCTGTCATTTACGTTAGATAATCTTTGGCTGGAATTCTGATAATGATTTTCAAATTCAATGAATTCACAGGTTTATCATAATGTATAGATGATATTGATGTTTTTCAAAAAAATGAGCAATTATTATGCTGATCAGACAAGATAAATTAAATGACATGTGTTTATAATTAATGTTCATGTATGTTGTATTGTTAACAATGTCAAAATCATGTCTATTTTACACAACAATAATTGATGATGTGCTCATAGCTATAATGTGAATTGTTATTTGGAAGTAAATTAATCAACATGGTATAATTCTAGTCCTGGGTTAGAAACAATGGAGTGGACCACTTGACATTTGGACACGGTAACCATGGATTAGCTATAACATCTTGATGCGGTTCCTTCCGGAAGGATATAGTGGAACTCTCTTCCTGGCATAGCTTTATAGGCCTATTGAAACACAGGTTTCCTCAATTGCAATTTTCAGGATGTTTTGAAGAAGCATTTTTGTAACAGAATGGATTTTGTCGTTATTTGACGATTGATAAGTGACAGTGGTGTCTTTTTTGTGGAAGAATATTGGGAAACTAATTAATTTGATAGCTGAAGTTGCACTCTATTGTCAAACAACAAATCTTGACTCGGAATAGGAAATAACTTGTATTGAATGCTGTTACATTTTATGAGAGAAATTTCATGGATTTGAAGAAAGTTTGAAAACAAAACCTTCTGTGAAATGGAGTATTAAACATAATTTTGTGGTATTGAAGGTTTTTTGATGAGAGTCATGTTTGATTGACTGACTAATTGATTGGACGAATGATTGGTTGACTGATTGATCAAGTGATATACTCATGATTTATATCTTGTATGATACAGAATTGTAGTAGGTAAATTTTGACTGACTGATGTTTGTTACAAATATATTTGAAATATCCAACATCCAGAAATCACAATGAAAAATTTTACAGATTTAAAACATTGAACTTGTTATCAAAACAAATATGAGTGATGTTCAGCTTCATGACGAGGGCGATGTTGATGATGATTGTCCCACCTCACCAAAAAAGACACAAACTCCAATATCGTTTAGGAGTGTAGGCCATGCCATAGTTGCATTCCAGCGATTCAAGTTGCGCAGATCTGGTAGTCACGATGTTGATGAAATATCGAAGGATACAAGCAAGCATGTTAGTAGTCAAAGTAGCGTGGATGAGATTGAAGAGGAACGTACAAATTCTCCAGGAAATATGCGAATACCCATTTCATTTAAGAGTGTTGGTCATGCCGTTGTGGCACTTCAGCGCTTTGGAAAATTTGGGAGATCTGGTAGTCACGATGTTGATGAAATATCGAAGGATACAAGCAAGCATGTTAGTAGTCAAAGTAGCGTGGATGAGATTGAAGAGGAACATACAAATTCTCCAGGAAATATGCGAATACCCATTTCATTTAAGAGTGTTGGTCATGCCGTTGTGGCACTTCAGCGCTTTGGAAAATTTGGGAAATTTTATAGCGATGAGGATGGAAGTGATGATGATGGTGAGGTACAAGGTAGGATTATTTATTAAAGGGAATGACCTAGATTCTTCCCACTAATTTTTTACCTACATATTTTTTACATGAATCGATAGAACATGATTATAGTAATATAACTTACTAGTAGTTTTCCAAGATTTTGAGGAATATTGGAGAAAATTGCAATTCTTTACCAACTTTAATTTTTTTGCCGCCTGCGCATAAAATGTTGTGAAAAGTGTTTCTAGTTTCAAATTTCGAAAAGATCTTGTTTCTGTGATGGGTAAACAAATTATTTTTGATGAAATTGTTTCTCGTTTAAAATGTATTAAAATGAAATTGATCAAATATTCTGAAAATTCTCAGCTCAGATGGCTATTTGTGGCAGAAATTTCAGTTCACTAGACCCTCAAAAATCGATTAAAAGCCCATGTTTTGCTCAAAACAGTTCATTCGGACCCCAAGTCCGGCTCACAAATCATTTTCAATTTTGAGTGCCGGCAGCCTTTCATCAAAATATAAGACCTGTTACTGTGTTTGGATAACACATGAAAGTTTTTAGTACTTTCAGGGTTGACAGTTATTCCAAATGTATATAGACGTTAACTTTAATAATATTTGCTCTATGATATATATGCACATTTGTACACGATAGATTTCAACTAAAGCAATTGTGCTGGTATGTTAGCTTCTATTATAGATCTAAATGATTATATACCACAGTGAATGGGCATAAAATCAATGAAACTGAGATACACTGAAAAGATACTCTCATATCAAGAGTCAATAAAATATCAATAATGATGCAATTTATATGTTGTCATTAAATTTCACAAGAGACAATGTAATAGAGAAATATTTTAGCGGGGTTAATTTTTTACGGTTTGAAATGAGCCATATTTTTGGGGTGTAATATTTTCATGGATTCAAGCATCTGTCCATAGATGTCTTTGTATAAATACTATTTTAGCAGGGTTTTATTTTCACGGTTGAGAAGTCAACAGCGAAAAGAGCGAAAATGAAACCCCAGCGAAAATTTCCCTATGCAGTATTTGACTTGTTTCAGTTGTGATATTACATGATGAAAATCACGATGTGCATGAAAGTTTTTGGAAATAGTCAATATCTTGCTTTACTTGATAGTATAGGTCTATCCTTATGTGATTTCGAAGTTTGAGTATTTTTGAAAATTGTGTCATTAATTGGTATTGATAAAGCAGCTATTGCCAGGGCTAATGTCATTATTTGTAAGGAAATTATAGATTACACATAGCATTTAGACGAGTGCATTCTGATTTGGAGGAGTAAATGACTGTTAAATTTTATACAGTGGAAACTTATAGCAAAGTTATCGGCAGGGAATGGTGAAACTATAGCTCGTTGTATTCAAATTTAATTAAATCACAGTTCTATAATAACCCCCCCCCCCAAAAAAAAAAAAGAAAGAAAAGAAATTGGTATGGTATGGTATGGTATGGTATAATAGTATAGTATGGTATGGTAAAGAAGTATATTCTTTAAAAGAAGAATGTTTAAATTATATTAGATTTTATTATTGTAGAGGTTTTACTAGAGGGGGTCAGTGAAAAATATTCAGGTTCCTAGCATGTTAATTTTCATTTCAGACTTTTACTCTGCATCCATTAATGTAAAATGACACCAAAATAACCTCCGTAGGTTAATTAAAGGAGCATGGTCAGATTGCTTGAACTTGTTTTCAAACTTTTTTAGATTTTGGTGCCAAAATATTGCTCATATTTTTCCTCATAACCCATGTGAAGTTTCACGGCTAAGCAATGTTCAGTTTTGGAGATATATATGAAAATGTGTCTAATTATGGTAACCATAATTAATTATACAGTAACTTATAGGCAGATTTGAAGTTCAAAATCACCCATAAAATCAAAACAGTTTGACAGATTCAAATGAAATTTGAAACTTCGACCTTTAGTGGTCATCTGTCATATGCCATTGAATACTAAATTTTGAAAAATCAGCCCAAGCTCTTTGAACAGTTACGGAGGTAATGAATTTTTTGTCCAAAATTGTTTGAGCTATTTATGCTATGAAATTGGGCAAAATTGTGAAAATTTACTATTTAGGAAATTTAGGATCTGTAAAAAATGACAAACAAACTAAGAAATGGGGTTTTCCCAATATTTCCCTGATATTAATTGACCAGCAATATTTTCTAGAACAATTACTAAGTCCAGCTTATCAATATGTGTATATAGCCAAAAGGCAAGAGAAACACATATTTTATTAAATTTAAGGATATTTTATATGCAATAAGGACACATACTTCACCTTTTGATGCATTTGCTTTTCAAACTTGAAAAAAGAAGGAAAAGAAAAAGATAATTCTTCCAATATGTACAGTATGTCCCAAAAATATTGATGCTTAGTATGCAAAAATCCTTACGTTGTAATGTGTGATGTGATTCTCGCATCTAATGTAAAAATGTTTTTCAGTAACTTGTAGATATTTATTCAACGAGTCCAAAACTGAAATCACTTGATTTTGATGAGAGTCAAATGAAAATTAGGAACTTGAAAGAAAAAATATGTTTTTTTTTCTAAAATAGAGACATAAAATTGAAAAATAAATAAAATAATAAATAAAAATAAAAAATAAAATAAAATGACACACTGTTGGTAGACCAGTAAGTAAGGAATTTAGTGGAAAATTGTCTAAATAAAACAAAATGAAACTTTACTTTTTATTCTGATTCTATAATATCTTTTCTTGATTCTCAAGAAGATTTTGTGAGTTTTCATATCCATGTGGAATAATGGTTAATACCTTTTATTTGAAATGGATGCCATTTTGAAATTTGTAGAATAACATCCCTACCTAATCAAAATTGAGTTCCCACTCCCCAGCCCAGGTGTAAATTGGGCTGATTTTGAGTAATACTGGAACATTGCTCACTACGTTCTACAGTAGTTTGAGATGGCCTGTCTATGATGCCATGGGTGATTCCAAAGTAAAGTTTGTGTCCGAAAAATTGAAAACATTCACTTTTAAATTACCACAGAACCTAGCATAAACATTATGTACATGAGTTTTTTGTTGATAATGGTGCTCATCACTGGTAGGATCAAGACAAGTAGGTGTTTAAAGTCTAAATGAATTGCCAAAATACTGAATAAACTCCATGTAACATTCGATAACGTTTGTGACATCGAACAGAAATGTGTTTTTTTCTCCAAATGACTTCAAAGTTAAAAATTCTCTAACATGTAAGCATATTTTTTATTGCGCTTTTCACAGATGATGGGTAATATATTTACAAATACTTCATAAAAGTGGTAGAATATTCCATTGTCAGGATTTCTTTTAATGCAATGTTTTGTTTGGTAACGTTTGTGACATTTTGGTGTAACTTTGTGTGCTCATTTAAGAACGGATGGAAAAACTTCACAATTCTGATTAAAAAATACTTTTCACGTACCAAGTAACAAACGTATGACTGAAAAACCTGCTGATGTGGTCGAATAAAAAAACCCTGATTTTTTGCTTAAAGTCAAAAAGTTTCATTTTCACTGGAATGAGCCTATGGTCACATAAGCTGCAACGCCGCAACAACGATGTGAGATCGGTATGACACCGGAGAATGCTTGGGATGCCCGGTTGGTCACTGGTCGGCGACCGGTGGTTATGTGACCATAACTGAAGACATTGTATACATACAAGCCGCAAGGTTTTAACTCAGAATTAAATTCTTGCGGCACGCTTCCGGCGTCTCTACGGCTCACAGACACCTTCCGGTCTCCGTAACCACGCCGCAAGGTTATGTGACCAGAGTATGAAGAATGGAAGAAAATATTTCATAATGAAAAATTATCATGAAACAAGATAATACTGTACAGCCACCCCCCCCCCCCCAGCCCCCCCCCCCCCCCCTCAAGTCTGAATATCTTTTTGACTGATTTAATGTTTTGCTGTAACATTGCTCATCACTCACTACAACAGTTGGTAGTCGGTGATCCAACCTAGCTATTACATGACCGGTCTAGGTCTGTAGGAAATGGAGGAAGTTATTTGATGAGCCAACAAGATGTCAAGAGTCCTAGATAAAGAATGTCACAAATTACATTATCTACAGTTTAAATAGGGCCAAGGTGGGTTTATCCTGGCCATCACATATTTGAACTCAAGTGCCACAATACTGAAGACAATTTAAACAAAAATCCAGGGTGCAGGGCCATGTGCATGTTAATGCAATCTGCACAATGCATTTTATTTGTTTGTTTGAACTGACTTAATAGCTTTAGCTTTCCATTGGCATACTTTCAACAAAAAAACCTTGTTCCATTAGTAAAATATGTGCATATTGAACTGATAATTTCACAAGAAGAAAATATTTGATACTAAGGCGACAACCCCTCCCCAACTCCAAGTGTGTTTATCAATTGTGTGTTGAAAAACATGATGCAGTGATTTGGTCTTTGCATTAAACCCTTGTCTATGATGTTTCCCGATTAGACACATTGTTGTGATTTTCGACAGTAAGATTTAGTGAGATCTGTATTAGTTAGGGTTTTAATGAAGTAAACCTAGTATAAATTTCAGTGGAATTGATATAAAGCTAACAATTTGATTTCTGACGATTAAGGTAACATAAAGACATTTATTTATTTAAGTGGTAGAGAACATTGTATTGAACACTTGAATTTAAATAAATGTGTTCGAGAATATTGTACCTAAGACCAATGTCTTCCCAGAAAGATTTGGAAAACTTGTGCTAAAGGATAAATTAGGTATCTAAAAATTTGGACAGTAGTTTGTGGCTAATTATTGTCTTACAAACTTTTTTGCCAATTCTAGGGCAAGTTAAGCTTACCATAGTTTATTACCGGATAAAAATCTGCTGTGAGAGAGTTTGTCACAACATTTACAGCCGGAAAGGGGAAGTTTATGATCTAAAAGGAACATCTACTGGTTAATTACGTCTAAACTATGGACTATTGAAACAACATGTCATTCTGAATCAGTAGTTGGTGATATTATGTGCTGATTACAGTCATTGGATTATGTCTTGGATAATACACTTTAATTGCAATTGTTTCTTCAACCCAAGTTATTTTAGGGAGCTGTTATGGGAAGCACTTTAGTCTAACAGAAGAACTTTAGTCTAACAGTGCTAAGGGCTGTGGATATTTGTTTATTACCTTCAAAAGTGGAATGTTATAATGGTAGTCTGACAATAGGCAGTTATAAAAATGGTGACCATAACCATTAACTACTTTTATCGTCTTGCGGTATTTCACCTTACATGATGATCTGTATTTTTTGGCAAACGATAATGTTGCAATGCAAGTCACCTTTTAATTAGTTTACCATCAAAAGCTTGCAGATTACAAGAATTTGCAGTCTCATCAATAATCAGCTATAATCTTTCTGAGTTTTCAGAATTTCTTCTAGAAGCTTTACAACCTATATTGACACCTTTTGATTAGTATACATCACAAGTTTGTGCAAAAACCAAATTTTTGCAATCTCATCGTTGATCGTGATGAGTTTTTCCGAATTTATTCAAGAAACTTCATAATCTACTGATCAGTGAGAAACCACTTGCTGATTTTAATCAAACGTAAGCCTAATTAGTCACTTCAGTCATTTAATTTGTTAATATATTTCAAGGTAAAAACTATTCGTCATGAATATTAATTACACTTCAAAAAAGAGATAGAAGACATTGCAGCATAATTATCATATGCTAAAAACCAGGAGCTCAAAGATAGATATGGATTCTAATTGTTGAATGGTGTGGACAATCTTTGTATATAGAAGGATTATCATGCATCGCCTGTCTGTTTATTATGTGCCCGCTTCTGTCAAGATTGCGATTTTAGGATTGAGCGGACGTCCAGGTATGTAGAAGGGATTTTGAGCTGGTCTTTAGTCAGGACTGTCTAGAAGAGTTAGACACTCCTGATCTAAGATTTAGTGACCTTATAATTTCAATGGTTAAGTTAAAGTGGAAAACTGGTATTTACCCTGCCGCCACAGGGGCAGGGTCTTGTCTTCTTCGTG
>JXSR01S073898.1:55715-78397 GCA_000969725.1 Ophiothrix spiculata | reverse complement strand
AAACTGCTTTTCCATATCAAATCAGGATTGCTACTGGAAAGTTATTGACAGTTGGTTGGATAGACGTTGCTGCTGAGGATGTTGGTACTTCTTTAAATGGATCAAGACCTCCATATAAATCTTGATACCCGTTTTGCTTTGGTTTGATGGATTAGGTCAATACCCGCTTGAATCTGTGATTTTATGAGAATCTTTCTGAAAGGATGGTTATATTTGTGGCTATTGAGGATATATACTAACAGACTTGTGAACTATATACTTTAGGATTGTATTATATTGTTAGATGAAACCTTGCCTGAATTTGACTTTGGTAAGGGACTATACTGATGATCTCCGAGTCATCAATTAAATTGTAATATCATCGCAGGATTAATAAACTACTGGATCGCTGGATTACACAAGGTTATAATACTTTTAAGTGATGGGATCATAGAGATATTATTACCATTATTATTGGTAATTATAACTCTATGATGGGATAAACAGCGATAATGAAACATGTGTCTGTGATTTTATGATCTACTAATTCTGACCGAATCATTGGATTTATAAGCTTGGATAAACTTGTAGACCTTTGGATTATTACTTATTTGGATTATTACTTGGTGAACTTGACACTGTCTGTATGGCTATAGATCTTTATCACATTATGATATTAACCACTACGTTGCAATACAGTTTCCTACCTTTACAAATTTTAAATTTGATCCAATTCCTGCGTGATTTTATCAGCTTGGAGGAGCCATTGTGCTAAAATTATTGTTTTGGAGCCTAAAATAGGTAGATTTGACTGGTGTCACGATCATTGTTATGATATGTGATACCTAATACTACTTTGGTTTGGTGATAATATAAATCAGCGTGGATGTACTTGTGATATCTGATCTTATGAACGAGATCCTGGATTGGACTCTGATTTATGATAAATCTTTGTAATCATTCGTGGTTTGATTTTTGATTGGATAAACTAGATAAATCAGCCAGGAAATATTGGTGATATGATCTGGTTAATGAGATCCTGGATTGGACTCTTGATGATAAAATAAATCTTTGTGGTCATATCAGTGATCTTGTGAACAAGATTTTGGATTGGACCAATATAAGATAAATCAGTGTGGACTTATTTTCTAATATTTCATCTCGAGAACAAGATTTTTGATATAGGCTTATTACTCAACGTGAGGATAATCAGCGTGGTCGCAATCGTGGTATTTGATCTTGTGAATGAGATATTTGATTGCTATATTGGATTACTAGAGGAAATATCATGGGGTTTCATACTGTGTTTGTAAGGTGTTAACACCTGAGAGAGGTACACGATGGAGGGTGACAGCCAGTTTTATGGTGAGTTGGTTTGCATTAGTCATCTGCATGAAATGATGTGCAATGCGCCTTAGGCCTCGTATCCATTGACTGTACCCATATTCCGTGTGCCCTTGTCTCGTTTACTATTGTTTATAATAGTGCGGCGCAACACAGACAATAAACTTCGTTCTGCTTAGTGATCATATCAGTGGCCTGTGTACGGCAGATACTCCTTTTACCTGGTGCTCACCAAGTATGAACATGTTGATTGTTGGTGCTGCCAGGTCATATGAATCATCTGCCGTACATAGGTCACTCATATGATCACTAAGCAGAACGAAGTTTATTGTCTGTGTTGCTCCGCACAATTACAAATAATAGGAAACGAGACAAGAGCACACGGAATATGTGTACAGTCAATGGATACGAGGCCTTATATAGGTCTACATGGTCATACATGTAGGTCTGCAGGGAGCATATGCACCTGAAATTAAGGTTGAGGAAGTGAAAGAAATTGCTAGGCTGAACATCTTCAGGGTTAAAATTGGCCGAGTATGACGCCCTTATGTATACACAAAATCACTAGTTGTGGCTCCACCATAAAAAATATTTTTTTCTCCCCCCCCGAAAAAAATTCAGAAGCTTTTTGGTGCAAATTTCTCTCAATTACCACTTTTTATTGATCATCTTGACATAAAATGTACAAATTTTTGTGCGCATAGCGCATATTTCAATATAAAATATATGTAGCCCAAAATAGCCATTTTTTAGCCAAAATAAACAATTTGTCAGAAAAATTGTGTCCTACGCACAAGTTAAATAATTTTTGGACCCCAGAAATTGGTCTTTCCCCACGTTTACCCCCCAGAAATGAGATGCTGGTCCCGCCGCTGAAAATCACAGGTGGGAGAAAAGTGTGTGAGGGATGGGTGGAGGTGTGTGAGAGTGAAATGGTGATCACCCACAAATTTTATACACATTTTGAGAGAATCGTTATGAAGAGTTACTAAGGAGCAATTGGGTTTGTCACTCAAATGAAACTGTTTTCTTTTATGTTGACAATGATGGTGCTGCAGATATCACTTGATGCAGTATCTTAATTTTTATTTGATAAATGACTTCAATCTGAATATGTGGATGCAACACTTGTGTGGTGTTACTACAGGTATATTTTAATTTTTGAGGAGAGATTTAATAGGCCTGGACATGAATATTTGGTAGGATTAAAAGTGGCTGTAAACTTTGTTACCTTGAACAAGTACTTTTCTTGATTGCATGGGAGAGGTTGCAGGGAGGGCAAAGTACTGTAAAACATGTTAATTTCGCGAGGTATTTAATTTCGTGAGGGAAAATAATTCGCGAAATTAAATCCTCGCGAAAATATTGTCCAAGTTCATGTTTTGTTTAATAAGAAATGGCTTGTCAGCTCTTGTATTGGTGTTATTTGTTAAATAGCCCCTCTGTGATACGATCTATTAAACCTCACCCCTATTTTGATGTTGTAAATGGAATGATCCAAGTTCCATGTAAACAAACTTCAAGTCTTGCAGTCGGCAATCAGTGTAGTGTTTTATTGGGTTTGTTTGATCGTAAAATTTTTGATTTATTTCTGCAATAGGCAGGAGCAGACATCCGGGCGTTTTGTTTACATCCGGGATGTTTGTCCAAATAGCGCGGTGAAAACATTTGCAGACTTGCCATTCAACTCAATGGAGAAATGCTGGCTCGCGGAAACTTCGATTGATTTTAGCAAATTGTCAAAAAAAATTTAATTCCAAAATCATATGAGATGTGTGGTATTCAAGTCACAACAAAATGACAAACAGCTCATTATTTCACAGATTTTCGTCTGGCTAAAAAAGAAAGAAAATGAAGGGATGCTTGGCTGAAGTATTGATTGTTTTCACCGGGCACGAAGTCCAACGCGAGTTATTTTTTTTTAGATCATTGTGCTGCGTATACCCTGCGTATGCCCTGCGTATGACGTAGGTCCGCTTTCGCCTATATGACTGCTTACTTTTACAATAGTTTTAAACACCATGCGTGGAGCCTTTTTTCATGCAGACTTTCAAGGTATTTTAGTAATATTTTGACAGGAACACAGAAGACTAGAAGATAATATTTGGCCTTCCGAATTCGGAAGACATACATAATCATGACGAAATTTCAAATTCACGAAATTTAATACTCGCGAAAATGTCACTTATTGCAAATTCGCGAAATAAACTCCCCGCGAAATTTAAGTGTTTTACAGTATTTGAAACTAGTGAGTCCACTCCTCTGCTTTACTAGTCAAGTCAATACTTTATAGAGAGGTTTGCAGTTGGGAAAGCTGGTGTTCCAACCTTGTAGTAAAGAGACCGCTTCAAAACTCAACTGCCGGTTGATTGGCATTGTTTAGGACAAAAGCAACCGGCCATAAGTGGCGGTTCTGGGCGGTCTACCGGCAGTTAAGTTTTGAAGCAGCCCTTAAGGCATTGTCCTCATGCATGGTCTCAGCTTAGAAAAAACATATTAAGGTGTCTGGTCCACGCGCTGTCCACGCGTACCAGTACGTGCTAGTTTCCGAGTTGGTAAGTGCCGCAATACGCATGCGCATATACTCTAAATTGCCATATTTTAATATTTTTCTGGAAAATTAGTTTGACCCCCAATTTTTATTGTTTTATTTGAAAGAACATACTTGTGCGCAACTTTTGCGAAAATATTAACAACAAATTTCAGGTGGATTTTTAAAACATCACTAAGTAATGTCACTTTTGCCATATTTCCAATAGACCACCGTACTAATTTTTCCCAAAAAACCTCCAAAAATGTTGTTTTTAAACCGACTCGCATGCAAAAACGAGTCCGGTGACCCCCAATTTTTATTGTAAAAATTGGTTCTACATCGATAAAATATCATTCATGCCGATTTTTACTAGAAATTTTCAGGCAGATCTATCATGGACCAGACACCTTAAAATCATGCAAAGAAAACAGGAGTAACAATTTTAATTTGGATACAAATTCCCTAGTGAAAAGAGATCGTTTCTGACAGTTGAAGAGTAACCACTCAAGGTTGTGTGCCGCAAAGAACTGTCTGAAGTTGTTAATTGTAGCCATAATTGTTTTAGCTGATTCATGAAGAATTTCAATATTGTTCAGTTTCATCTGCCATGAGTGGACTTTCACAGCTTCCTGTAGGACAGGCTTGCTTATAGATGCCATGACATTGACCTCACTGTATATTTTCAGTCTATTTGTAAATCTAACAATCACAGGCCTAAAACCAACTTAATCTGACCAACCCAAACAATATGTATTTTAACTATCGTATACATTTATAGACAAAATAAACTTGAAACAATGGTTTTGTAATAATCAAGGAAGAGAGGTATTATAAAGTACTTTTTAGTCGATAATGTGACAACAATTTGATATTATTTCTTAATCACGGGGCATACAAGGTCTCTAGCTCTTATCATCTATTATAGGCCTATAGTTTTAAAAGTTACCCATGGTTTGAGTTCATTAGAGAGCTAGTGTTTTGTCCTTGAACAAGATATCAGCTCTTCACTGAAATGGGTTTGACATTGTTCAAATCTGGAAGGGTAAAAAGTTTGCTGCCAACTTGTGAGGCAATCCTTTTTACCGCAAATTCATTATAACGAGTGTGGCCTGATCGGTTCAGAAGAGGAATAAGCTCTCTAAATCTCTAAATATGCATCAGGGTCACTACTACTATGTGATTTATAGCAATACTGCCATAAAGGATCCTGTACCGCTGTATGAAAATCTCAGATCAAGTTTTGACTGCTAACTCCTTAACTCTGGAACATGCCACCATTCTAAATGCCGCATAACTCGCCCTTTTCAAGAATGATCTCAAAACTCACCTGTTAGTGATATCTTGAACTGTCAGTTTTATCAGTTGTTGTACCTTGTATTGTCATTCTAAGTTCTTTTTTTTTCTTCATTTTTTGTACTTTATTTTGTGTACTGCATACTGTGTAATATGTGAAGTTCATTCATAAAAGTGATTTTATTATTTTATAATTATTATCAACCACATCCTGTTGCCCTGAAGCATGCCATTATGACAAATGATGCCTTTGAATTTCTTAGTTCAACATTTCTCCAATGCAAAAAGAGTAAAAAAATGTTTGTGCCATTGAATTTTGCTGACAAATCATTGTAGGCCTATGAATCACATAATTCAATATGTTGTTGTTGGACCTAGGCCTACTAATCTATGCTGAGCTATGTTAAACCTTAATCATTTCTAGGTGTTGATAGTCCATCTAGATGGACCTCGCAGCGAACTTTGTGTTGGGGGAGGGCGAAGCCCGGCAAGCTGGGGTTCACCCGTCGAACCATCAAGATGGACTAGGCGTTATAGATATAAAGATAGATTTATATTGAATTGATAACATTTAGAAAATAACTTTATTTAAATTATTTTTTTTAATCATACATTTTCAAAATGGTCGGTCAGAAAAGGGCAACACAACAGTGTTTTTTGGCCTAATACTAGTTAATCAGTTACTCTGGTTGTTTTATTTTGACACTAGTCCTCCAGACAATCACATGCATAATTAATGAACGCATCCTCATCACCTGATAGATTTTCCTGTTGTGTGTAAAATCACTCCATCATTCTGTTTTGTTATTTCGTAGGATGGAAATTGTTCATTCTTGCATCTGTTTATTTTATTTGTTGTCTACAATCAGATAAATTTACAGCATCTTTTATTAAAACTCCTTTTTGATAAAATGAAATATCAAAAAATGTGAATTTATCAATAACTTATATTTGGACTTAAAGGAGATTTATTTAAATAAACATGAAAAGAAAAACATGGCAAACTATGCCCCGCCATGTTCAAAACGTTAGTTTGATAGGCAAACCTAGTATACTTTTTCCATTTTTATCCTTGCCATTTTTTACCTCAAAAACAAAATAGGAACCATTGCTTTACACCCATGAAGTGCAATCAGAATTTCATTAAGTCAATGTTACATTTTTTTCTATAAAGGCCATTTACATTTAATTGTTTGTCTCAAAGCTCTCTTACTCTTGAAAAACTAATTATGTGAAACACGTTTTTTTAAATTTTATTTTTAAAAGATTTTTGTGTGTGTTTGAGACTGAACCCGTGAGTGCTATTCTACATTTAAAGAAAAAAGTTCCCTGTATATCCCCTCATATTTTTCATGATTACAATTCGCTACTGGTACGTTTTTCCATCGGACAGCGCTGTTTTAAAAAAATTATGTGAAATCAGAGTTGAAATTTGAATATTTAAAACAAATTAAAACTAAACTAAAATAAACTAAAATAAGGATTTTTTTGACTATCGCACACAATAAATTTAACCCGCGTGGGAGCTTTGAAACAAACAATATAAATGACCATACTTGGCAATTGGTGGACAGTTGGTCCTTCCCATCCTCCACCACTATGCTATGATATCTTTGTAGATTGACATATGTATAATATCCACATGTCCCCAGATGTAGTCAATATTTGAGAAATATTTTATATATAATTTGCTCACATGTATGACAACATGTGCATGATGACAGAAGCAAATCAAACAAGCCTGAATCATATGATCATTATCAATACATTATTGGTTTGGACTACACAGCCAATTAATTAAGCATCACTAGTATCTCGTACTGATGTATGAAAGATTTATATATATTATTCAGTTGCTTTCAGTGTAACAAAAAATATTCTTCACCTTTTAAAAAGAAATGTGCATGTGTTGAAGACGAATTATTTTAAAAGTGGTTTCAAGCATAGTTGCATGTTTGTAGCATATAGCTGCAGCAGACAACCATTTACAATTATAAACTGTCACCATATAGAAGGCATTTGTATATTGCCCCTATGGTTTATCAAAAAAAAATGAATTCAACCCAAGTGAAAACAATATTTGCTTATGTGCTGCAGTGGTAGAGTCCTTGCCCATAGGTTTTGCAATTACTTATCATTTTTGTGATGATTCTTGTTTTCTATATTTGATTTTGTGCTTATATACTATATCTCAAAGTTGTTTTTCATTTCAAATCGGGTCGTGTACGCTACTCTTAATGCGTGCGTCAATAGCGTGAGTGTAAACAATCGAAATCAACAAATCACGCTCTGCAAATACGTGCGTATAAGTGCATCAGTACACACAGGCCTTAACACTGTGACGACTTAGGGGTAACGACAGTCAATGTAGACCTGCGAATTGCAGTTTTGAATTTTGCGCCCGTCATCATTGATTAAAGTCAGTTCACACATTCCGCTAGCCATGCACACTATCGTTACTATCAGTTGTTTTCAAATGCAAGATTTTAGTGGCAAATACGTTACCCTCCGTCGTAACCCTATGTCACAGAGTAAATGCACCTTAAACAACAAGCATCAGAAAGAAAAAACCCTCTGAGATAAACTATAGTCACTCTGTATAATGATAACAAACTAATGTATTGCCCTTCAATTGATGAGATAGCAGTGGTCATATACTTGAAGAATTAATAGGATGATTTTTTGATTGTTTTTGTTCTGATTTATAATAATAATAATAATAATAATAATTAAGAGAGATTTTTGAGCACTCACAAAGAAGCCGCTGAGCGCTGTACATACTTGAAATAAAATCTTAAAAATATAAAATTTTTACAAATACAAATTCTTACAAACAGAAACATGTACAATAGGAGAAAAATATGGAAAAATAATTATAATTATTGCTATTGTTTAAAGTGATAAGTGTGAAACAAAACATCCTACTTTTACATTAAACTGAGCAGCATGGTTAATGTAACACCCAAATCAATAGGAAATGGTATGTTAATGAAATTATTTTACAGAAAACATGACTCATGTAGTATCGGCTAGTATCACATGTTCATGGACAAGCTTGATCATTTAATTTGTCTAAATCTGCTACTGTAAGATATTTATAACTTTTTTCATATAGAAAACAGGAATGTATATTCTATTTTTAAGAAACCACAAAAGGACAAAAGCTACTGTTCCTAACTAGCATCCCCAGGCTAGCATCACATGCAATTATTCTGCGGGCCAGGGGTGTGGGCACTTTCTAGTGGTTCTACACCACTAAATGCCTCTCCAATCTTTTTATATGATAAAATGATCATTTTTGAGGGTGTTTTTCTCATGTTTAGAATTTTTAGATTAATATATGGGCATTATGAGGTGAAAGTAAAACATATATTTTACATATAGTCAAAATTTCAGCATAGTATCACCTGGGAAGTTTTCGCTTTTAGAAACGCTGAATGTAGTAATGTCATTACCGCTCAGCTTTCCTAAGTATGAATTGACAAAGAACTAGAATCAGACCAATATTTGGCAAATCACTCTGGCAGAGTAATTTCTGATTATATTTTAAATAAAATGTCAGAAAATGAAAGAAGACACTCAAGTTTAATGATGCAATATAAAATCTTAATATTTTATTACACATCACGGCTCAGATTAGATTCTCTGGATGCCCAAAAAGCAAATAGTTCCCATTTTGGTCATGGCTTCGTTCCTGGTAGCTATTTAGTGGTATGAACCCTAGTGGTTTGCACTAGGATTGCTAACAAATGTATACATAGAAATGTCTACATTGATCACTGATCTATACTCTTTAAACCTTGAAGTATGCAACAAGCAGTCAGACTCTGTTGCAAGATCCAAAGCATATCCCTTGTATTCTAGCCACCCGCATAGACAGGATTGTGTACCCCCGGGGTGCGCGAGAAATCCTAGTCCAAAACGGCATCGGGGCAGGGGACCGCTAGGGCACCTGCCTAAATTGGATGGGCCGCCAAATGTATTATTAGCAGTAATTAGAACTACCATGACTACTGCGCCCTTTTTTCATTGTTTTCCAAATGTTTTTACTTCTTTTTTCCATTTTTATTTGTTGTAGACCCCGGGGTGCGCGCGCCCCTTCCGCACCCCCCAGGCTACGCCAATGCTACCACATTGTGAGCTGGTGGTTTTGTATTGTGTATGAGACTAGTAATGATTGATTAGGATTGATTAAGACCAAATCACTACGTAATTAATATATGTATAGACGATGTATTGTTCATGATTTTGGTTTTAATTTGGGCTAATTTTTTTGATAACACATGGATAATCATTGAACATCAGTTCATTTCAATTTTCAGCAAGATTTGGTGGTACATGGTTATGATTCGAGAAATACGGACTAATTTAATCGGCTGCTTGTTGCATACTTCAAGATTTACAGAGTATATATACATTGATTAATATGGGCATTATGTCAAGAATATCCTAATTGAAAAGTGTGTCACTGGGATGCAGTCCAATTATATGCAGGTGTCTATATTCTGAGAAACTGTGGAGGGAAAGCAAATGTTTTGAAAGGCTCAAAGCCAGAGTCCTTTTCAAACTGAATATCTAAACTCTATTTTATAGCTCTCTCAATTTAATCAATTTATGTGCACAGTTTTTTATGTGATTTTAAAGACTAAATCTGAGACTAATAAAAAAATTAATTAAAAATTTCATCATACCGTATTAAAATATTATTAGTAAGAGTTATTCAGAATTTAAGAATATTATTGATGGATGATTTTTGTTTGTTGTGTTTTTGGACTTACCGATTCAAGATCCTCCAAAATTACTAAGTGTGTTCTATAGTAAGTATCGGAAGAGACAGCAAGATATGTTATTCAAAAAGAAGGAACATCAAGATTACTTATAAGCAAGGTGGCAAAATTTGACATCAAATTGACCTTTGATTTTGATTGATCTTTTTCCGATCTTAAAACATGCAGGAGATATGCATGGTGTTAATCTATTCAGGTAGGGTTAAGGGTTCTTGAGTTATGAATGTCACCTTGAATTGACCTTAGATGACCCCAGGTCATCTCTTCTACCAATTTCAAGTAACCTCAAAATGGCATTTGAGCTAAAGCGAACTATCTCCTTGCACACTAGTCATTCAGCTAGCGAGCCAAAACTCAACATGTGAGTTTTGCTCAGTGTAAATCAGTAGAAACTAGATGATTGCCACGTAAGAGCTAGTGTGTAATTATTGCAACTCACAAAGTCTAGTGTCTGCCAGATTGACTCCACTTTGCCCCCCTCCTTAATGAGATGATTCACAAAATGTCCTTGGAACGTAACTTAATTCTATCCCCTAACTGAATTCCATCAAATACACCAGGTAGACCTAATTACACACCTCGTTTCAAGTCACGTGCATAGCGTTGATCAACGCTGAGTGCTAGCTAGGCCAAGTCCAGATGATATTGATTTGAACAAATTAACCAGATGGTAAATCTGTTATTATTTTATTGAACAGTTATGATGCATAATTACTCGCTTTGTGATGACCCTATTATGGAGCCGGATTTGATTATCATAATTGTGCAACTTGTTCAAAATTACGACATAGCAGTACATGTTCTTTATCAGAATATCTCGTGGTAACTTTGAGGGATATTTTTTAATAAGTTGACGCTGTGTCATTAAAGATAGTGATGTGATTTGATGATGAGCGTAATTTAATTGTGGTTTTAATATTTAAATGCACTGGATAGATATAGGTCACCATATCGTTCCTAACTGGATATTAGCTGATGTCTAATTTGTGTGTGATGTTATTACCTAGCACATATTGGACTTCTTCGTGCTGTATAGTGACAAGACTAGAGTTGAGAGGAATTGCTTGGCGAGGGTTGCGAGTGGGACTAGATAATACCATGCATGTATTGGATTTCGCTTTTAAATGTCGCTTTTGGATCTGAATCAGAATTTTGGAATTGTTTGCTGTCACATGTCAGGGTTGCTGCATCTTTTCCAAGCTGAACATTGCTTGACATGGAACCATGTTATCAAGAATTTGAAATTGTCCATAGATGCTTTTATCATAGTGAATAGATGTTTCTGAGTGACTGGATGATTCAAAAATGTTTGAATTTAATCAGGATTTGGTCAAGTGTCCTCGATAAAGTTTCTATGGTATCTTACTAGGACTGTTCTATATCTATGGAATGGTGGTAGAATAGCATGGAAAGTTAATTTTTGGAAGTTGCAGCATTGCACAAATTGGAATAGATATCTCACGTCCTGATCATCAATCATAATCCAGAAAAACGCACAACAGACTATTCGCTATTGCAGTCAGTTATGATGTAGGCCTAAATGCTAAACGCCCTCATCGTGCAGATTTGAGAGAAAGGAACAAGCATTTTTTGCGTCAACATACTTTAATAATGAACACATGTATTACCATGTGGGTTATACTGACGTAAAAGCTTATAACTACCCACTGCTCTGGTTATAGTGGTATTGATAGCGTAATAGTTGGAGCTGAATCAGAAGCGCAACCTGTTCTTGTACTTTGTGTTGATTTATTACTTTCATATGATCATGTGTTTCACATTGAACCAACACTGATCTAATGGAATTATAATGATATGATATGATTGATGATCCATGTTATGCTTGACGTTATACATTTCCAGCTAGCTGTTCACAAGTTATTGGATTGACATATCTGGTTTTCACCTTGATCTTGTATAGTACCAATTTCAAGAAGTTCATATGATTAAGACCATTTCATTTGGAAGTGTTTTGGTACTGAAATGTGTCAGGTACCCTTCAGCCAGCTTTAAAATATCTGGGTATATGTCATGACTGTTTGCGAAGATTTGGTGGTATTGAAATGTTAACAGAGATAACTGTGTGTGTTTATGTGTTCTTTGGTACTAGTTTCATTATGTCATGATCATTTTGGAAAATATTTTGTTACTAAAATATTTTCAGAGATAGTGAGCAGAAATATGTGTGGATATTATGGATATTTTGATTCAACTATTTATTTTGATTGGATAAATAAATTGAACTTTGCAGAATTACTGGTATAGCAAGGATTTCTGCAGGTTGCAATAAACTTTTGATTTTGTTGTAAAGATCAGGCTAGATAGAACTTGGCAAAACTCTGAGGAAATATTATCTGTGATTAGAGATAGTGATTTGGATCCGATTCTGAATGGATAGAACTTGGCAGAAGTTGGAGCAAGGATTATTAGCAGTTTCTGATTAACTTGTTGGATTATTATGAGGATCATATACAATTTCTGATTAATTTGTGGATTATTTATAGACAGTACAAATATGGATGGGGAAATAGATGACGATTCATGTAAGTAAAAAAATTGTGTATTTTATATTTTAATTTATTTATTTCATTGTAAATGTATTAAATTTGATTGCATCACACCGGGTTTCACTCATTAAGGGTTCATCGGATTTTCAACAACTCACCGTATCCACTGGCGTGCCCAGGATTTTTCCTTGCAGGGGCTTAAGGGGATTTGCCGATTTTGAGGGGGGTTGGGTGGTAAAAATGATTAAAAAGAGTCTGATTTTACATGATTTTTACAATCTTGAGGGGACTTCAGCCCCCAAAGTCCCAAAGCAACCCCCTGGGCACGCCAATGGTATCTTCTTATACAGGAGCAAGCCGTTGTTGATTTGTGATGAATCCACAGTTGATATTCAAATAAGTGTGTCACACACGCCACAGCGTACACAGAGGTGCATTTACGCAGTACATGTAAGTTGGCGCACTGTTCATCGCGCATCGGGAACTTGAGTACGTGCAAGGACTAGCATTTGGAAACAGTAAAAAATGACAAAGCAACAAACATTTAATAACTAGCATTTTGCTTCAGATTCTGCTAAATATCTTTATAAAGATGAGTATCTGTTAAAATGACCACATTTAGAATTTAATTCATATGTTTTCAGGACGATTTTTGTTGTTGAAAGGTATTCAAACACGCTGCAGAGTTGTTCATCACATGTCAACAACTCTGCCAACTCTGCATCCGATGCGTCGGCATAATTTTATCACGCTCTGGTGGCTAAAGCCACACTCGCGCGATAAAAATACGCGGACGCATGGATGCATCGTTGTTGATTGGCGATGAACAACTCTGTAGCATGTTTGAATACCCAAATGAATCATGTCTTCATGTGTAAGATGGCGCATTTTCATTTTGGCTTTATCATTGAAGTTGTAATAAGGATCATGTTGATATCAAATGTTTTCAGATACCTTCATTTTGTGCAGTGGTTACCACTTGGGAAAATTACGGTATAACTCACAACCAGTAGAAATTATTTCAGAGATAATTCATTGACATCTTTAAGAAAATTGAAACTATGGTTCACAACACTATAGTATTGAATGTATTTAAAACATCCTTGGAATTTTCAGATGAAGTCCTTATGTCTTTCATCAGCGTGGCGGAGCGGTTAGAGCACGGGTCTTGTAATACAGAGATTGTGGGTTCGAGCCCCAGGCCGGGCGGTTTTCGTCTCCTTGTTTCCTTGGGCAAGAAACTTTACTCTACTTGCTCCGTGGTCGGACAGTCATGTAAAGCCGTGGGTCCCCTGTACGAATAGACTCCTTCATGGGGTATGCATGTTATGCAAGTACTTGTATCATTGATTGGTTGATTGATTGATTGATCAGCAAAATGAGGCCGTCTCATATCATGACCTTTTGTGGTACTTGACCTGATACTCATATAGACTCTTTGAAGTTTGTGTCGTGCCCCCCCCCCCTCGAAATATTAAAATAAAGAAAGAAAAGGAAAGGAAATTGAAATTTTCCCTTTGTTTTGATAATTTAAATGTGAAAAATCATGCGCGCTTGTTTCGTGAATTTTCAGATATTATGTCAATTTTTAGTAAAAATTTGCCATTTTTGCACAAATTTCAAGATTTTTAAAACAATTAGCCGATTTGACAGATTTTTTTACATGCATTACGAAATATCATAATTTTCCTCCGACCATTTTTGCGCAAAAAAATGTTGAGTAAAAAAAAATTAGCTGCCCCCTAAAATGTTTATCTTCCACCGCCACTGGCTCTACCACAACTACAACAAATTGGTTATTTTTGAAATATGTCAAAAAATGACCAAAAATGGAAAAAAGTGAATTTTTGACCTTATTTGGCATGAAAATAAAAACATTGGCAAAAATCCTAAAAAGTAAAAATGACGCAACATCCAAGTGGGTGTTTAAAATTAAAATTCCCATTCCTAGGTCATTTTTGTTATTTTTAGCTTGGATGGAAACCCAAATGGCCAAAAAAATGAGATTTTTGTGGTTTTCTCAAAAAATGTGAGTTATGGTCAAGAATCAACATCACCATCATGTTCCTTGTGAAAATTTCTTTCTGGAAATGTATACTTTTATTAACTTTAAGCACTTTGTTAAAAAGTTATGAATAAACTTGCAAAAACTTAACATTTAGGAACTTTAAGGGGTGTAAGCACCTTTAGGTGCTTAACCCTGGCCTTAAAACCTTGATCTCAGCCAGTTTCCTGATATTTTGGTATGTCATGATTATTTGGGAAATAGTTTTGGTATTGAAATGTTTTCAGAGAACGGTATACTGCTGACAACAGAGTCATTCATAAATTGATGTTGATTGGAGAAACTTTGCAGAATTGCTGGTATAAGGATTACTGCAGGCTGCAATAAACCTTTGATTTCATTGTAATTATCAGAATAGATAAAACTTGGCAGAGCTCTAGAACACAATATATATACTATTAATGATTTATTAGCGATTGATTGAAATAAAGGATGGGTATAACTTGTCAGAAGATGGCTGAGGACAGTGAGGATTATTTCGCTCTTGAGACGTCACCACTAATAAGTTCTGTAGAGGGCAATAGTAACGGAGATCACGGTAACGTAGCTCACTGGTTTTGCATGTTTTAATGCACAAAACATACATTAGACCATTTACTTGGTAAATTCTAATAAACGAAGTAGTAGTGTATATGTCTATCACATACTAAAATGGAATTGCTGCACTGCATATGGTTACTGAGATATATGGTTACGTAGCTCACATTTCTTAACATGGTCAGTTCATATTTTCATGTTCAACACTTTCCTTCGTCAAACATGAATAAATTTGACATTCTTTAATATGGTTTGCAAATTTACTGGAATGTTTGCTGTTAGCATACTTAAATTTTGTTGCTATTGCTGTTTTATCCCATCAGATAATAGCATGCCAAACTTTGGTAAGTTAGTAGCTCATATGATGTTGGTGGAAAAATAATTTCGTTTTTGAATTATGGAAAGATATGTCATCAAATTTGGAAAACATTGCTCAGATGCAAAATGCTGATCGTTTATCTGTTTAAAATTTATAATACGCTTGAAAAAGTATTATATACTAAAAGAAAATGAACATGTCCAAAAGTAACACTTTTGTGATGGAAACGCATTTTTAGCTATTTTTGACGTTTTTTGCTACTTTGAAGGCATGAATCAGAGTCATAATGGCATTAAAAAGTATGACAAACCATATATGACCAAGTAGATCTTGACAAATCCTATCCGAAAATCGCAATATTGGACGAGATAAAGGCACTGGAAGGTTTCTGTGGTCCAAAGAACGTAAAAAACGCTATTGGCACTAAGCCTGCAAGTGAGTCCCGGTCTCAAATTTGCCTACTCGAAACCCGAAAAACAGTGATTTGACCTATTGGTATTCTTTACAGGAGTCGCCTAATTATCATTACCAAAATATTCCAATAATCATTTCACTAGCGGCCTTAAGTTGCTAAATGACCTTAAAAATTATCAAATATCAAAATCTACTTCCAAAAATAGTCGCAAACTTTATCAAACATGTGATGTCTCTTGCAGGAAGATCGATGATATCTCTATGTCTCGTTACAAACATCGCAATCTCTGTTAACTATTTGTTTGCATCTGTTGAATGTAGTTGAATGTTCGTCAAAAGATGGCGATGTTCACAGTTATATAACGGTGCTATCATACTTGTCAGACATGCGGAATCGTGATTGTAGTAACCTGTCATTTTCGTCAAAATGGCGACCCCACGAAGCAGCGACAATTATATTACCACATTAATGGTCAATTTATGTAAGTTCCCCGATTTAAGTCCCACCCGTAATTTGAATAAAATCTGAGGTAACAAAAAGGTGGGACTATACAAGCGTCAGTACGGTATTAAATCAACAGTATAGTGAAAAGACTCGATTGTAACTTTTGTACTTGTGCACTACTCCCGTGTTTCCGACTGGTGCCTATTCAACTTACATTTTGAATCTTAAAATACGATTAGAGTCCCGGGTACCCGTTCGAAAATAAAATACGAGTCCCGGGAGTGAAAAAACCCGAAATCTGCAGGCCTAATTGGCACCCGATTTTTCGGAAAGAGCGAATTTTGTAGTTTGTGATTTTAAACTCATTTGATTATTATATTAGGATTATACAATTTCTATGGGACCTAGAGTATACCTTTTCCCAATTTCTGATTAATTTGTATGTTATTAATATATATTACAAAAATGGATGGGCAAGTCAAAATACATGAAGTGACAATATAATTTATTTCATTTCATCATGAATTCATTGAATTGAATTACATTACTCTGGATTGCACTCTAAGGATTCATCAGAGATCAAATTAGGCTCAGGATTAGGCCCTAATGATTCAGATGAATTATGTTCATAGTTGTATAGAAGAAGAACCTATTGAGTAGGCTTGTATATTTCAAAAGACACAATTTTCAAGGGACAATTTATACTTTTTTGCTTTGAAAGTGCAAATGTTAATACTATTAAGAAACGGTTTCACATTTTCAAAGAGTAATTTATTACATTTCACTAAATCGTCAAAAAAATTGTTGATATAACTGACATTTCTACAAATTGTTCAAATTTTCTTTGTTTTTATAGTTATGTGTATGTACTACATACATGTATGAAAGCAGTCCCTTTTCTCATTGCCAAATGTGTTTGGTTTTACTTACATATTTGTAGGTTCCTTGATGGACGACTCAGTTAGTTGTTGCTGAACAGGCTTCCCTCAGTTATTTATAATTCACGATCAATGACTTTAACTGACATTGTTTTAAGGTAGTTTCCTTTTGATAAACTTGTGATATTTATGTTTCAGTGGCAAGCTATTTATTAGGCCTAAAAATTGTTGACTTGCCCTTTGCGACCGGGTCACATTTTTTCCCCTATCTCAACAGTGCATTTGATAGAAATATCATGATATTTTTGTTGAATTCACAATAATATTCACAGAATGCTATATATTTGCATTAATTAACATATATTGTTGAATAAAGAAAGCACAAAACAATGACAACATCTATAGAAACTATTTTATTTATTTTTGGGGTACATTTTTGAGAAACCCCCCCCCCAAAAAAAAAAAAAATGACCGACCATCAATTTCATCATTAAAGGGCAAGTCAATAATTTTTTTAGGTCTTCAGAAATATGAATGGATGCATGGTTCTAGAGAAGCCTACTTTCTGTTATCATGTTTCTTGGCTTTTTTAACTTTGGAAACATCAGGATGGACAGACCTTTCAAAGTTTAGTTTTCATGTTTCATACGAAAGACCACAAATAGAGAAGTTTCAGTTTCAAATAGTTCAATCAGTCAAACAATTACATCTGTATTCTATATGAGTTCTTTATACCTCTATACTTGTTGCATAATTTTATAATGGTAATCATAAAGAGACATATTCTTATTATATTTTTGAAAAATGTTTGAACCTTGAATTTAATAAATTAAGCGCAATTGCTGTTACTTTTCAATCTGGTACATCTGCATTGAGGTCAGTATGATATCAATGAATGAAAATAATGGACCAATTATTATTTTAACACTAACTCCGAAGTTTTTCAAAATTAGGAAATCACTGTGTGCCTAGGTCCTCCCCTTGGTTTTGAACCCCTGACCTCTGGCATCCCATCCCAGCTATGGCCATCTCAGCTATAGCAAGCCACAGAGTATCCTGCCTTTTCAGCAATCTGCTAATATTTGACCTACCATATCAATAGGAACCTTATAGGGCGGCATAGTAAATTATGAGATATGGGCAATTGAAGCTGAGCATAGTCAAAATCACGTCCAAGGTCAAATTTTGAATTCCATCAGAAACGTCACCTTTGAAAACCAAGATAAAAATTCTCTCTCCATTCAAGTTTTACTTAAATCAAAAACTTTAAACTTGATTTTCTCAGGACTATTCTTTTCTGAATCAGCCCGATGCCTTTTACCAATTTGGATTTTAACTTTTGCAACAAAACATCCAATAACCAAAAGCAATGTGTCATTTTAAAACTTAAAATCTCAGCTTTCAATTGAGAACAAAAACAATAACAACTTCGATTTTGGGACCCTTAGGTACCTTTCAATTTGGCAGGTCACATATGTGACCCGTCATATCGAAAGGTACCTTAAGGTCGGCAAAATCAAAATAGATTTTTTTGTCTCATCTGAAAGCTGAGATTTTAAGCTTTAAAATAACACTTTGATTTTGGTTATTGGATGTTCGGTTGCGAAGTTAACACCCAAATTGGTAAAAGGTATCGGGCTGATTCGGAAAACTATAGTTCTGAGAAAATCGAGTTTAAAGTTTTTGTACTTAGAAAATCTTGAATGGAGAGAGGATTTTTAGCTTGGTTTTTAATACATTTTTCTTATGTTTTGGATGTTGGTTTCTGATTAATATGATAGAATACACTTCAATGATAACCTTTCTGATGAAATTAGATATTCGACCTTGGACGTGATTTTTAACTATGCTTAGCTTCAATGGCCCGTATCTCGTAATGTACTATGCCGTTATTAAGGTACCTTTCGATATGACGATCCACATATATTCCCAACTACTGTGAGGGTAATGATAGCATTTTGTCTGTGCATATAAAATTATTAACCCTAAGTTCCAAGCAAGTTTAAAATTTTCCTAGATGCGTAGTTCCCCAAAGAATTCAAGTTAGCCTCGAGCTTCCTGATTCAATGTCCAGCTAGGGCAAGCCACTGAGAATGGCTTGCCTTTTGGCATGCAGCAATTTCTGTTCATATATCCCCTGTCTGTGGCATATTCTGACTCAAGCTAGAATTTCTTGATGGATTTTGTCCACTAGAGTCCTGTTACGGTTATCTATCGTTACCCATCGTATTGTTAAGGATTGCCAATGACAGTCCTAGAGGCTCAGACATTGTCTGATCCCAGTTTTCACCATCTTTGCTTTCACAGCGCCTTTCCACGACAATTAAGCTGCATAATCTTGCCCAACCTACCTTAAGATTCTATGTATGAAGGGGTGTCCTACCACATGCTTTTAATTACGAGTATCCTGATCCATTAAGCTTCTGTATGAACATCAAAACTAAAATAGAATTTTATTTTCATTTATTTATCATGTTGAGTGACGTTGTATGATAAGTCCTTTATGTAGCTATTTTCACAAACGTTAATTTGATTAACAGTGTACCTTCATCATGAAGGTTAGGAAAAACAAAAATAAAATTGTTTGTTACTTTTTGGTTGGTCACTCACCACCAGGGATGGCGCCGGCTTGTTAATTCAAGGGGTCCACGTGGATATATCATGGACCCTTTGGGCGCTGCCAAATGCCAATTTATGGGGTCCAGAGAAAATTTAAGGGGTCCAGTCCAAAATACACAGTTTTCCCCTTAAATGTAATTTAGAGAATACTAGACGTAAATAACGAATAGCAGCACTGCTGTAAAAGAGAATGTGATACAAAATCAAACATTTTTTAGAATGTGTGCAACAAACCAATCTTTATTTCAATGCAAGCCTGTTTAAATGGTTAGTGCAATGGTAAGTTTGAATCCTCGAGAATGTGCTTCGTTGCACGATTGGCACCACATTTTTTCCCCATCAAATCTAAGCCATGTGAATTCTTTCTCCCATCCCTTTTGATATTTCTTTTGCACAGACTTTGATCCCGAAGCCTTAGTGTCATCCGCCATCTTGATTTTGCCAGCTGATCACATCGATTTTACATGAACTAAGAACGCGCTTTGTAGTATATGAAGGACTGCGATCGTTGTTCGCTCATGTGCTGTCGCAGAGACGTATTTATTTGACCCGACCTTTTCGCGCACTTGTAGTGATCCGTTCCTAAATCATACTCCCGGCACACTTGTGTGCTACTTCTACCCTACCAGCTATCGTTTATGACGATGCTCAACAAATGTGATTGCAAAATGTTCATAATTTAGAGACAAAAATCAAGAAATGACATTAAATTCGCTGGCTTGCAAACATCATTTTACAACTCCGAAACGAACGACACGGGAACCAAATTACGATCGTGATACTCGGCCAATTTTAAGGGGTCCAGAGTTATTTTTGCCGGACCCGATACGCAAGTGATTCTTACAACTTTACGCGTCCAGAGCGCAAAGTATGGGGTCGTGGACGCGCAGACGCGCAAAAACGCGAAACTTGCTCACCACCAAATAACGAAGAGGAACCATCATGTTGTCAAATTGTTGCCAAATTTGGGACTCTGTGTCTGTTGTGTATCTACAACCTGCCCTTCAAAGCTTCGAAATAAGTATATGTCTGTTATTCTTATAGGTATAATAAATGTCTCAATGACAGCAAGTTGTTCAAAGTGTACAAACTCAACTTAGGTGTAGCGTTGTGCGATAGAAAGAAATTCCGATATCAATATATTGGTCGTAAATTATTGATATTTCTTGATATATCAGATTTTTCCTTTTTGACTCTCCAACCAAAGATAGGATGCCAAAACGAGTGTCACCAACATGGTGTTCAAGTTGTTATTATGCAGAGTTGCAGAATTTCACAGCTAATGGTCGATCGTGCAAACTTAACCATGCACTTTTTGCATTTTGTAATCAAAAGGGGAATGGAAATTTTACTTTTTTTGTGAAAAGGCAAAATAAAGATCCTTTGCTCATTTCATATCATACACCCATTTTTCAATACGATTTTCAAAAATCAACTGGTACGATATATCATACACATGATATATCAACATATTTTCAAACTATTGTCAAGCATGACATATCAATAACCTTTTAATTCAATATCAGCGATTTCGATATGTGATATTTTTCGATATTGAATTACTGCTTACCTTCGAGTGATAAGAAAATTTGCAATCCCCACCCAAAGTTGATGCAGGTTTGTCATGACCACCCGCGTAGCCAGGATTGCGTATGCCGGGGTGCGCAATAAATCCTAGTCCAAAACGGCAACAGGTCTAGGGGGCCGCTAGGGGCACCTACCTATATCGGACGTGCCGTGAAATGTATTATTAGCAGTAATTAGGACTACTCGCCCTTTTTTCATTGTTTTCCCGATTGTTTTTATTTCTTTTTTCTTTTTTCTTTATTCCATTTTTATTTCCTCCCCTTCCGCAACCCCGGGCTACGGAAGGTGTGTGCGCCCTTCCGCACCCCTGACTACGCCAATGATGACAACTCATCAGTCCAGCAATTATTGAGCTAGGCTTTACTGCAATGTGGCAATTTTGACGGGCGAAGATAGGGTCGTGTACGTGTGCTGCAGTTTTATATAGATTTACAAGATTTTACTACTGTATGTTTTACATGACATTGAAGGAATTAGCAAATGGTCAATAATAAATTACTATTATCCACTGTATGTACTGTTGATTTTTAAATCATAGTTCATAGATGGTATAAATATATGTGCAGTGTCACCATGAAAGTATTTTGACCAGACCATTCAGGAAGTTATTAATCTGTTTTAGATAAACTCAAAACTACCCGTCTTTGTACGTAACCGAACATATATGCTCATATATTTCACATGATTTTTGAGTACTGAATGCACTTTAATAACTTGTCCTTATGTATCAATACATCAATGTATTATATTGGAGTTTTTAAACCACCATTTTTCAAAATTTGACCTTTTTAATCAAAATATAAATAAAAAATATCAAAATCAGGAATGTAGAAGATATAATCTTGTTAACTTCAACAAAGATAGGGGCGTGTGTGCTCCAGTTTTATTAGATTACAAGATTTTACTTCTGTATGTTTTACATGCCATTGAAGGAATTAGCAAATGGTCAATAATAAATACTATTATCCATAGTATGTACTGTTGATTTTTAAATCATAGTTCATAGATGGTATAAATATATGTACAGAGTCATCATGAAAGTATTTTGACCAGACCATTCAGGAAGTTATCAATCAGTTTTAGATAAACTCAAAACTACCCGACTTCATTGTACGTAACCGAACATATATGCTCATATATTTCACATGATTTTTGAGTACTGAATGCTCTTATTAAACTTGTCCGTATGTATCAATGCATCAATGTACTGGAGTTTTTAAACCACCATTTTGCTAAATCAAAATTTTTCATTTTAATCATATAAGAAATAAAAAATATCTAAATCAGGAATGCGGAAGATATAATCTTGTTAACTTCAACATGTTCTAAATAGTGTTTAATAAATGTTTACAAACACTTGCACATGTTTTGGGGT
>JXSR01S073898.1:36566-55665 GCA_000969725.1 Ophiothrix spiculata | reverse complement strand
TAGCTGGTTGTAGAAGGAAGTTATCATTTTAGATAGTAATATGCATAATTCCTTCCTTATGTCATGGGTTTGTTGACCACTGATGGTGCTGATGGTATGAGTACAACAGTATTCCCACTAGGGATTTTGACCTTGCGCCAAAGCGACTAAAACAAAATAAAATCAGGAATGCGGAAGATATAATCTTGTTAACTTCAACATGTTCTAAATAGTGTTTAATAAATGTTTACAAACACTTGCACATGTTTTGGGGTAGTAAATTTTCAGTTCACTTGACTGGCTCTTTGAAAAAAATCATTGAGAGTTCAAAAGCAAAAATGTGTAATCTCAACTTTAAGGTTTTTTTTCAAGTTTTCTTGTGTTGAATCAATTGTTTACAGGTAATAAAACATGTTATGGGGCAGTACTTTTTCTGTTCAGTTGGTTAAGGTTGTATGGCAGTATTTCCATAAATCATCATTGATCCATAAATGATTTGCACTTTTTTCTTTGAAATTGTCAAGTCGAACCATATGTTAGCGAGTCAGCAAATAAATAAACATCCCCAGATTTCTTAATCAGAATTCATACGCTTCATGCGGTATTAGTACATGTTGTTGTACTACAATTTGGAATATTTTTCCTACTTCTCAAGAGGTTTAGGCAATGAAAATGATCGTAGTTTTCTGATTTTTTTTTCATAAAGATAAATTAAAACCTAATGAAAACTGAAAGTAGTATTTCCGTTGATTACTCGCATATCTTAAATTAGTTGTAACTACCTTCGAATTCTAATTAATCTTCACTATTGCTTCAAAATCAAAATAGAAATAAAGGACTTAATTTTTTTTTTAATTTTGAAGGGTATTTAAAGAACGATGAATATGTCCTACTTTTGATTTTTAAAGGGAATCTCTTATTTACTAGAGCTTCTCATTTGCAGGGAAAATGGCAAGGTTTAGTTTCAGAGATATTGAATTTTAAAATATTTCCCCCTTTTTTGGACCAAGTATATTTTAGGCCCCATCAAAAATTTTAGGGTTATGGTTTAGAGTTAGGATAAGGGTTTGGGTTTTGGTTAGGATCTGTGGTTTGATCAACATCTTCCTTAGATCTCAATGAAGATGAACGCCAGAATTCAAACCCCTGGGCTCTATTATTGACTACATTGTCTCAGGCATGAACTTCACAATAAAAAGTCTGACAAAGGTGGGAATATATTAGTATTTCTGTGTCACACCTAGTAGTAGTTTTTTCGGCTTTATTACCAATATATAATAGGCTAGATCACCAACTTTCCCAATTACACATGTGCAAGTGGTTATCATACAAACCACTTTTAAATGAATTTTAGATGCAACAGTAAAATAGATGCACCAAAATAACTTTTATCCTAGGTGGTGTAATGGAATGAAAGTTAAATGTGATTGAAGTGAAGCATCTCTCAATTCACAACTTTTTCATAAAACCTTTGACCAATGTGCTGAATTATTGACAAGGTCATGATATTGCTAGCTGGTTGTAGAAGGAAGTTATCATTTTAGATAGTAATATGCATAATTCCTTCCTTATGTCATGGGTTTGTTGACCACTGATGGAAAGATTTGTATGAGTACAACAGTATTCCCACTAGGGATTTTGACCTTGCGCCAAAGCGACTAAAACAAAATAAAACTCACGATCACCAATTTTAGAAAGATCACCTCAAAAATGAGATTAATTTTAAATGTAATCTGAATAAAAGTGAAATAAATGCACCTAATGTATAATCAAAACTGATTTTGTCTGTCTTGTTTTGGAAACCACTTGCTCAAATTTTTGAGCTTCTGTGCCAATTTCGCACCGCACGGCCTTTGCGCTGGGTGCAACTTCACTGTCGGCTGCCAACATTGCTGGAAGGCACAATTTGTTTTTGATTGTAATTTGTAAGAATGGATGGATGGATGGACGGATGTCTACATATCTCTCGTTAACAATATACACCAAAACAGACACCAAGAGGCAAAAGTCTGATTTGAAGCCACTTGGTACGTTGTTAGAGGTGGGGATATGTATTATCCCTGCAAAATGTTGTTGGTATTAGGCATATTAATGAGTTCATTTGCATATATGTTTTGATTTACTAATCAACAAAAGGTAAACCGTTATTTGAAAGCAAAGTCCGTTTTTGATGGTACCAGATAGTAAATGTGGGTTGTGGTGAGGACATTTATTACCTCTGCAAACTGTTGACAGTATTTCACATATTTGCAGTGGTGTAGCCAGTGGTGCAGGGATGGGGTGCGGTCTCACACTAATTTTTTTGATATTCAGTTGGGGCCTACGACCTACATAAGGGGTTAAGGGGCCTACAACCTACATGAGGGGTTAAGGGGCCTACGACCTACTTAAGGGGTTTAAGGGAGTCTACAACCTATGTAAGGGGTTAAGGAGACCTACGACCTACTTAAAGGGTTAAGGGGGACCTACGACTTACGTAAAGGGTTAAGGAGGACCTACAACCTACTTAAAGGGGTTAAGGAGGGTCTATGGGAAGAGGTCATCGTTTGATAAATTTGTACCACTGTCTGAAATTTGTAATCAAAGAAGATTCATTGTTTTATCTTGATCAACATCATTCAGATTATTAAATTTGGCATAATATGATCAGAAAGTTGCAAAAATTGTTGGAAAAGGTAGATTTTGAAGGTGTTGCCAACAGTTTATGTTCTTAAAATATAGCTAAGAATCTTGTGATTCTAGTGTTGATTTTTCTATTGAATAAGAAGCTTTTTTTGTCTGTAAAAATGATTTGTTTAATATATGTAGTGTTATAAATAAATCTGTCAATCCCATTTCACACATAATGTAATGCAAATGGTTATTCAAATAGCTCCACTGTTCTCTTGCAGATCATTTTAGCCTCACATATATGTGTCAAATCGATATAATGTGATAGAAAAGAGTCCTCGCTACTTCACAACATTTACGCAACACTGTTGACCAATGTGCTCAATTATTGACATTATGATATTGCCAGAAGGTTTCTGTCAGGAAATTTGTTTTGTCATGCCGTAATATACATTCCTTCCTGTATGTCACAGGTTTGTTGACCATTGAAGGCCTTATTTGTATAAGGGTGCACTACACTAAAAGTAACCCGGCATTTCTAAAATTGAAAAAATTGACTGCCCTCTCCTAAATGGGGACCTCAAAACGTAATAATATGAAGTAAATAAAATGTTTAGCTTGAATTTTGCGCTTATGTGTTAATGAAATGTGATTTTAATGGCTGAAAATCCTAGCCGCCCCCTTATTAGGGACGCACCATTAGATTTCCAGGGGGGAGCAGGAAGTTGGGTTCGCGGTTGATTTTTTTTTTGCGTCCCCATCGGGGGCTAATTTTTTTTCTTAGGTCGTGTTCTCACTGAACATGTTAGCTCAGACCTAGGTCTGAGTACACATACAAGTGGGCTCGGCCCACATTGATTTCCTGTTCTCACTGTCACAGTAAAGTACTACCTCCCGTGCTAAATACCAATGTGGTATTGAGTTCACTTACCAGGATTTATTTATTTCTAGTGGCTTGAAATCAAATTACAACAAATATTATCTACATTAATGTAAGAAATATATAAAACATCAAGATTACAAACGTAATTCTTAATAGGGCCTATAGTTTACACAAACCTTTTGAAGACACGAAGAAACTAACTTAAAATAATATGAAATTAAATTCAAACGTAACATGTATACAGATATATAAACAGAGCAAGAAATAAATTCCATGTGTGGTAAACAGTTTAAAAATTCAATCCACAGGAAAAATGAAACAAAGTAATGCAATTGATATTTGCTATTTTAAAAAATACAGCTAGCCTGCAATAGGTAGAAATAACAGCCAACCTAGTACATATGTGAGCCGGGCCCACTTATGCATAAACGCGTTCTCACTATGCATTTGGTACCACGTCCTGGTACCGAGACTACCTACATGAGGTGGTCTTGGAACCGATCTCGGATGTAGGTCTGAGCCCACTTAAAACTTGTTCTCACTGGGCAAGGAAGTGGGCTCGATGTAGCATCGAGTACCACGACCTGGTACCAAACATCACAGTGAGAACGCGCCCTTAGAAATTACTGTTTTTCCCCTATTCCATGTTCAGGGGAGAATTTTTTTTCTTCTGCCTATGGAGGGGGGATTTTTTTTTGGAAAAACTTCCTGCTCCCCCCCTGGAAATCTAATGGTGCACCCCTTAGTACAACGTCAGTTGGTTTTACAACAATTGGTACAACGTCAGTTGGTTTTACAACAACAAAATGACATTGTATATTGTCAAAGCTTTTATTGTCTGTAAAAATGATAATGCCTTTGTGTAAAATTCTTCTATTAGATTAACACATGTTGATATTTAAAAAAAATAACTTGCCATATTTGTATTTTAAGTTAGACTATCTATTAACAGATATTAAAGATTTTGATTGTTTTAGATAAATGGACAAGTTTTATGCCAAATACTAACTATGGATCGTACTCACCTGTCATTAGAAAGTCCTTGAAAATAAAATCAGAAGGAAATGCTCCTATTTTATTTGAAATGAAGCCAAAGATGAAGCTACCTTCTTATAACGATAGTCAAGTTTAACGAGAACTGGGTCATTTAGAATGATACATTTCTTCTAAATGCATAGTAAATACTGGCTTATTACCAATGTCTTTGATTTACACTAAGGTGAGGAAGAATATACCATTATGTAAGTGAGAAAGTTGTATTTGCTATTGCTGCCATTTTTCAAAAATTTGAATTGCTATACACATTGCAGAATCCCCGTTTTTGGTCAGTAGCTCTTGAAATGGTTCTTCAGATATCTATGTCACCTGAAGAACCATTTCAAGAGCCAATGACATATGGTAGAGAAATTTTGAGGATTTTTTAGCATTCCTGCCAGAGACATTCCAGATTAAAATTGTAAACCCGGGATTACAACATATGGCAGCCATTGCAGATACAACTTTCTTGCACTCACAAGACGATATGTTTATATAATTTTTTAAACTTGTCATTATATACTTTGCAAGGGGAAGGAGAAAGGGGTAATCATATGCAAGTTGTTATTTATCATGCACATGAATCAACTATTCCCCACTGACACTCCTGAGTCTTACAAATGAAATAACTCCCCTTCAATTTGTGCAATAAAAAACATTCATAGACACACTACACACACCGGTCCCTTTGGATATCTTATGCTACCTCCTTGTAGGAATACATCAGATGAGAGAAATTTACCAACAGGGTGGCATCATTCAACAATCTCCCATCTTCAGTTAAAAAACCTCACCCTAACAGTCTGGCTGTTTGTTTTTTAAAAACTTATCTCCTGATTAGTGCTTTACCTTATTTTTTAATACCAATTCGTTTTATGAACTGTTTGTGTCTGTATTTTATGTTTGATATATTTGTACAACATTTTGATAGTTGTATGTATAGTATTTTCTCCGTGTTTCTCCGTTCGCTGGGTTTTTGGTGAACGACGCTTGTTGCTACGGTGGTTTGCGTGAAAGTCACTCGTATTTACAGTGTGTGATTGGCCTAATTCCAGTGCTTGTGAAGCGCCGACGCGTAACGCTCGAGTTAAACGATGCAGTACGCAGGGAAATTTAATAAATGAAAACACTATAATTTATATAAATTCTTAAATTGTATTTTATTTAATTTGACCCCTGGGCACCTATGAAAAACAGTACTGGCACTTATGGGTTTAATAAACAAATAAACTATTCTTGTCTTGAGATTGCCTGCCTGCTACAAAAATGTACCCACATTTAATAGTATACTAGGGCAAGATTGCAAAAACTAGTACTATTATGACAATCCTATAATATAAGTTGTAGGAAGAATTCAGATCCTCTTTTTTCTGAGAATAATGATATTAAGGATTCCAGAAAGAGGTGAATAATCTGAAGGTAGTTGGTGACTTGCAATAGGTTTGTGTGTTATGATCAAGTTTACTGCCATGCTTATTTCATGTCACTGGCACAGTAAGCTTACTCACAGACTTTGGCAAGCATTTTCTTTGAACTTCAAAAGTTATTACTGCTCCATATAATTAGTGTTGAGAGGGATTACTTGGCAGAAACTTGGACTCCTTGTCTTAGGGCAAGTTTCTTGTTTTATAATAGTCTAGGATTTTGACCTACAGATATCGGTACATGTGACTGTATCTTTGATGCATTTACCTGAACTTAGATAATGCAATCTTATGTCTCCCCAATATCGCTTGGGTTAACAAAACATTTGATATTACAGTTGATGCCACTTAATTGAGAGACTTTGGGAGTAGCAAAAATATCCTGATTAACCAGTTGTCCCGATTAAGCAATGTATAGAAATTGCCATATTAATGAAATGTTTTCACACTAAAACATACACTAAATTCATGAGCTGACAATAAATGGACACAATGAAAGAAATTAGAGACCTTTTGAATAGATAAAGATTTTTGCTGAGATTTTCAACAGAATTTGGGATTGTGGTTTTAGATTTTTGTCCCGTATTTGCAGTTTACTGCCTAAAATTAACTTTGTCATCATCATTTTAGAAAAATGTTATCAAATTAATGCATTTTGACAAAAATGATCCTGTTTATCAGGAGGACTGGCCTGATTAACAGGTCAATTTTGTACGTAAAGAAATGGTTCCCTGACTGAATATGTCAATTAACCAAAAATCCCTTTAAAGAGGATCCCGATTAAGCAGCGTCGATTGTCTTGCTCAATGACAATTAATCTGTAATGGATGCAGGGTTTAACGTAGTACCCTACTGGTTCGTGCAGTGGTGTAGAGTTTCAATATTTGGGGTGCGAAACATCTTTTGATGACTGACAACCGGCATATGAGACTCAAAATTATTCAACGTAGCTTTTGAAAATTGACAATAAAAAAAAGGTCTCACAAGTGCACAGGTGACTAATTTTTCATTCTATGTCTCAATTTCTCATGCATCTTGGCTATGAAGTCAATTTTGTGATGATTTTTTGAACTTTCCAAACAAATTGGTATTTTTACTCAAAACTGATGTTGTTCAAATTAAAACAGCAAACTTCTCGTTCACCTACAGTGGTACAGGTTTTCAGACAGGTGACCTTTTCCAACAGACAAAAACTCGACAGGTGACCTCTTCCGACTGCAAGATGGTGCCCTCTCCGCCAATTGATTCTTGCATAATTTACTCAAGACCACTTGAAGTTCCCTATTGCTATTGCTATCCCCGCTTGAGTTTATGTGCACTCTAATGCTTCTGCTCACACAGGAAATCCATATGTTGACAACAATTGGTTCAATTTCCCATACAAGGGGGATTGAACATGTCACTAGAAATGTTTGAATTAATCAAGACTTATACAAGTAGGCTTACCTGCTAGATCATCACTATTCATAAACTTGTTTTGGCACAGGGACAAGTCATAATTTATACTTGTCTTTGACACAGGGGTAAGTCACCATTTATGTCTCCCTTACATTATATAATATCTGAAACCTTGTCATAATTGTCTTGAATATAATAATTGTTTTGGCACAGGAGCAAGTCACGATTTATTGCTCTATTGCAGCACTTTGGGCATAATACTGTAGCTGAATTTTCACATTTGATTGTTGTAATTTGCCTTGATTGTGATACATTTTCTTGGTAATTTCACAAGGCTTTCTTGATTCACTAATATCCACATGCCAAAAAGTTGTTTTTCATTGGAGAGTATCTTTGTCTTTTAGCTAGGATCTGTAAAGACCTTGGGACACTTTCTTGATTCATCAGCAGCCAAATTTGGATTCACATGAGCACAAAAAGTGAAAGAACTTGTAGATACTGTGATGTAAAATACTTCTAAGCAGGTGATACCAGGTACTACAGGAAACTTAACTAAAGGCCAAACAAAAATTTATTGGACAATTTAAACAAAAATCCATGGTACGGGTTGCATTTACAAACAATGGGGCCCTGTACACTGTTAGAACGCGGATTAAAATTTTAATCAACACGGATTACCTAGTGAACCACTCATTTGTTGGTTAAAAAGTTTAACCAATAAGCTTAAAATTTTAATCCCCATTAGCAGAAATTTAATCTTGTTGGTTCAACTTTTTAACCCACAAATGAGTGGTTCACTAGGTAATCCGCGTTGATTAAAATTTTAATCCGCGTTCTAACGGTGTACAAAGGATATTTGTTTTCACTGTCCAATAAATGTTCGAGTGGCCTATAGTGCCTTGACCAAGCCACCAAGGTACCCTCTTTGGAATATTAACCCAAGACTAATAGTTTCAATGTCTGCAGTGCCTTGACTTACATACTCTTTGGAATCTAACCATCATCATCATCAGTCGGCTGTGGAGCAGTTTTCTCCAGCTACAATGGTCCTGAGCTAAATTTTCTGGACTCAGCATGAAGACCTACTCTATATCATCCAATTGGTTTTGGATGTATTGCAGAAAAAGGTTTCACTGTCTTCCTGGTTTCTTTTTCTCATGTGATGAGATGTATAGTGCATACTTTTTGCATGGGTCATTTTTAGGCATCCAGAGTACATGACCCAAAAATCTTGAGCTGACGACATAGTCAGCTCAGATTTGAAGCCGACGAGACCTAGTCAGCTCAGATTTGAAGCCTGGGTCAGTGGTGAAGTCTGGGTGGAGGCATTAGTCAATCTATCAATCTAACCAAGACCTGTGGTTTCAATACCAGTACCTTGGTTAGGTGCCCTTTATGGAATCTAACCAAGACCTATGGTTTCAATTCCAGTGTCTTGGCCAAGGTACCCTCTTTGGAATCTAACCCAAGATCCATGGTTTCAATCACATTGCCTTGGCTAAGGTGTCCTCTCTGTAATCCAAACAAGACCTATTGTTTCAATACCAGTGCCTTGGCCAAGTTACCATCTATTCTATGAAATCTAACCAAGACCTATGGTTTTAATCACATTGCTTTGGAAAAGGTGTCCTCTTTGAAATCTAACCCAAGATCAATACCAGTACCTTGGCTAAAGTAATATTTGGAATCCATCCAAGACCTATGGTTTCAATAATGTGAGTGTGTTGGTCAAGATACACTCTTTGGAATCCAGCCCAAGACCCACGGTTTCAATACCAGTGTCTTGGCAAGGTGTCTTCTCTGTAATCTAACCAAGATCTATAGATGGTTTCAATACCAGTGTCTTGGCCAAAGCACCATCTTTGAAATCTAACCAAGACCTATGGTTTCAATCATATTGCCTTGGCAAAGGTGTCCTCTCTGTAATCTAACCCAAGACCTATGGTTTCAATACCAGTGTCTTGGCTATGATACCCTCTGTGGAATATAGCCGAGACCTATGGTTTCAATGTCATGAGTATCTTGGTCAAGATACCATCTTTGAAATCTAACCCAAGAGCTATGGTTTCAATACCAGTGTCTTGGCAAAGGTGTCCTCTCTGTAATCTAACCCAAGACCTATGGTTTCAATCACATTGCCTTGGCAAAGGTGTCCTCTCTGTAATCCACCCAAGACTTATGGTTTCAATACCAGTGTCTTGGCTTAAGTAATCTTTGGAATCGAACCAAGACCTATGGTGGTCTCCTTGCAAGTTGTCCATATAGTAAATAGAGCCTTCAATATAAATAACACAAGCTTTATCATTATGTCATCAATAATCCTCTGGAACTTGCACAAGAAAAAGTCCAATATTATTATGATATTTTCATAGCTGAGGATGACTCAGACCTGAACGCAGGAGTTGAAAGATATACGTAGGTGTCATTAACCATTTATCTTACAAGTTTTATTAGTTTGGATAAAACATTTTGGCATATGACCTCTACTACAGTTCTGTGGGCTGTTTTAGTCATATTTGATGTGATTTTTTTGTGGCGAAGATAGTAAATTGATGAAAAATTTACAGGTCATTTATGGATATATCTAGCCAGTAACTTTGGTGAGTAAATATATTCTTTCAAAGACGTTTGATAAAATTTTTGATGTTTCCAGGAAGATGACATTCAGTATTATTTGCATGCTCAGTCGAACTTGTAAATGGCAAACTTTATGCAGAGTGTGTATGAAGTATATTTAAAGCACCCTGTATGATTATAAGGTTGAACTATGGGTTGTGTATGCATGGATCTGCTCACTTACCTTACAGGTGACACAACACTATATCGACCCCAGGAATGGTGTAGGGATAGATAGTCCCGGTAAAAACATGTGTCCCGTCATATCGAAAGGTACCTTACGGTCGGCATAGTGAATTACGAGATGTGGGCCATTGAAGTTGAGCATAGTCATTAGGAACATTACCTTTGAAGTGTATTCTATCATATTCTGGCGCTTGTCTACAGGGGTTAGGGGTCATATTCACCAAGTATTATAGCGAGGGCATTGTTTACGAGTCCGTAATGAAAAAATTAATCAGGAAATGTTTTATGAACTGAAGATTATTTGAAAGATAAAAGTAAGTGCCACAACTTTATAAAAATTGAAAACGTCAAAATATTGTCATGCCAGTATGAAACCCCCTCTCTTCCGACACTCTAGGCTCTGAAGCATTGTTTTCAATGGGAAGTTACTTATTAAATGGTGTGAATCCTTCCTGGAATCCTTAAACTGAATGGGACGAGTTTTCTTGATGGTGATACAAGTTATAAAAAGAGTATGCAAATCGTTATTAACATAGAAAAACAATAATTTACACAAATCTGCAGTCATCATTAAGGTGGTATTAAAGGCAAAATGAAGTTGCTCTGACTGAGATAAAAATATGCTTGTTGCAGAGAGCTAAGCAAAAAAATCATAATTCCAAAATTTGAGCCAAATCGGACAAACGGTTTTTGAGATATTGTTGTTTAAAGTTTCTTTGTATTCTATTGTTTTTGCCAATATATTGATGAAGTTAATGAGGAAAACTGGCAAAATGTGCTCATTAATATTAATTTTTGCCAATATTTTTCCAATATTTTATGAATAAACCTTCATACTACTTTTACCTTTAATAATTTTAACTTGAAAATTTGCCAATGTGTTTCTATGACCTAAAACTTTAATGTATGATTTACCCGCCCATCTCATTTGCATATTTGCATAATTAATTAGCTTTTTGTATAATGCTCATTAACTATGCCAAATATGCAAATTAGATGGGGGGTAAATCATATGTTAATGTTTTAGGCCAAAGAAACACATTGGCAAAGTTTCAAGTTAAAATTATGTAAAATAAAAATAGTATGAAGGTTTATTCATAAGATATTGGTAAAATATTGGCAAATATGAATATTAATGAGCACATATAGCCAATGTTGCTCATTAACTTTATCAATATATTGGCAAAAATGATAGAAAACAAAAAAATTAAAATCGAGCATATCTTGGCAACCGTATGTCCGATTTCCTTCAAACAAAGACCATTTTGATCAGTGTTTTAAGCTTTACTTGTTCAATGTAATCAAGTGCCTCTAAATGCAGTTTCTAATTTCCAGAAACATCCTTTCGATCCACCTATGGATAAGGAAATTTATGATTTGAGGTGGTGTTTTATTTCTTTGCAGCTGAATTGGGTATTTGTTTTAAAATATACATTTCCCCCCAAAGCTGCAAAATTCCATCAAAAACTTAAATGATAAATTTATGATCCACTTTTCATCCTCAAGGTTACCTCTATCAAAATTGAGATTTTTAGCTTATTTATAAAAATCTTCATTTTATTTAGCTAGAAAACAGGCAAGGTTCTGATGGCACATCAAAATCATGAGTTGCACCTTTAAGTTCCCTGCTACTTTCCAGGTGCAGTCATAAAGGCTGTCCAGCAACTTATAACCAAATGGAATATGTAATTATTTAAGGAAAATATTATATACTCATTAAAATTATACTTATTTTAATTGTTAACAGCTAGGATATGTACAGACAATATTTGCTTGTTGGAACCGCTTTCCGTTATCTATGAATAATTGAGACAGCTTGTTATCGTCATGTGAGTGCAAGAAAGTCATATCTGCAATAGCTGCCATTTGTCATAAATTTGGATTGCACACTGACTTATCGCCAATCTTGGGTCAGTGGTTCGTGAAATGGTCCTTCAGGTGACACCATCACCTGAAGAACCATTTCAAGAACCACTTGTCACCTAAGGACCATTTCACGAACCACTGACCCAAGACAGTGAATTCTTGAGGGATTTTTCACATTTTTGTGATAAGTTATAAAATAAAAATAACATAGGGCAGCCATTGCAGATACGACCTTCTTGCACTCACATGACGATTAGTGTGCTTTATGAGATCGTTGAATCATGTAAGGTTGCATGTTGATTGATCATTTTTAATGTTTTTATATGAAAGAAAGTAGTTCGTAGGTCAAGTGCAATGGATTTGGCCGTTATTGGAGATTGGAGATTATTCCCTGTGGATTATCACAGGATTATGTGAAAAAGATTGTCAGGATTTGTAGTAAATATGTATTCTGTCAGACGGAGTTGGATGTATGGCGTACTTATCTCTGTTACTGTGCGATGTCTATGGAGTGAACCAATATTTCTAATATATTTAATGTTTCCGCTCTGATTTATGTATATTTTCTTACAATAAAGTTGAAAGACACATTTATACACATTATATCAAAGAAAGTGTTGATATAAAATTAATTTAGTATGGTTGCAATATATTTTTTGCATATTACTTTTTAAAATCATATATGTCTTTGTTTTATAGATATGTGCAAAGTCTTGAATAGTTGCTTTACCTCTAATTTGAGCTGTATAACGGCTTTGAGTAATTTAGGTAATAAAAAATCTTTGTGATCTATAGTGGCTTTTTAATGTTATTTTTAATGGGGTTTTATGTTGCTCCTTGAGAACATTGCTTGCAGTAATTGAATCATGCCATGGGAAACATAAAGCGTATAAGGTCAAAGAAAAAAAAAGTCTGTTTTAGCTTCCCGCGCGCATAGCTTTTAAAAATCCAAATTTAGCGCATTTCTTTTTTTTTAGGTTTTTGAGAGATTTTCAGTTTTTTTCATCTTTTTTCCTACAATTGTAAAAAAAAAGTTAAATAAACGGCCGCAAAGTGGCCGCGAAAAAAAAAATAGTGGCCGAAAAATGCAATAAAAAAAATTAGGGGAGTATTTCCGCATCCGCGTAGCCCTTTTTTACTAAAAAAAACAAAAAAACGCTTAGCGCTTAGGGTTTTAGCCTTAAGTAAGCTGAGACAGAGTTCTTTTTTTTGCCCTAATGGGTTACTGCTGATTTGTATACCAGTGTCTATAATGTTCCTTGGACTTGAATGCTAGGATCTGTGACTCCATTAAACATTAGCATCCAAGATACTTTGCTATCATTTATTCACAGCCTCCAGACGTAATTCTGGCATACAAATTTACCATTATTTCCAAGATTTTTGGTGATGGAATTGTCAATAGATTAACCCAATAGCACTATACTACTTGCATCTAATTAACCATTTTAAAGATATGTGTGCTATTATTAGCTATATTAGGCTATGTGTTGGAAACTACACAACCAGTTGTATGCCATCATGGAAGAGAAGATATCGCAAGTATCCCATCATGCATTGCTTCCTATGGAAAATATTGTACAGGAAGTCATTTGAGTAGTTCGTGGTGAAACATGCCCAGAATGTAAGATTACAATAATGAACTTTGATTTATGTGCATTTCATCACCAACTACTCACATAATTTCCCATAGGAAGCAATGCATAATGGGATACACACGATATCTTTTCTTTCGTCAAGGCGTGTGCTTCTTTAAATTTTTTACTTGTTCTGAGTGCAGGGACTTCTGTTTGAGGAGAGTGAGCTCTACTGAGCCACCCTGCTACCCTCAAATAATTTATGGAAGCTCAATTAAGAGTGCCTTGTATCATGGTATTTACATCTAAATTTCCAGATAGTACCCCTAATTGCTCCGCTAAAGAACTTCAGGAGAGCTTTTGATAGAGCCTCTGAAAATTTCAAATGGAAGTCTCGTGGAGTGATGTCGATATACACATGTAGGCCCTATATGAGTGATATATAAATACATACATGTTCATCTATGATCGAAACAATGTATGTTAGGCGTATGTTTGACTCTATACCTTGATATGTGACTGAAAGCTTGAGAGAACCATAGGTGTGCTTGCCCTCTGTTAACTATATCTGTTCGAGTCTTTGCATGCTATTTGTAAACTAAGTTTATAGAGAATTTTTAAATCTTGATTAGTCATTGGATTACAGTAATCCTGCTGGTCAAGTTCTGATCTACAAATAGATGCCTTGCATGTGACGTATAATACTGTGAATATGACGGGCCCCTAGAGATTGACTTATCCATTAAAATGCACATTTATTAGTAGGTTAGTTACATAAACAATGTTTTGTTGAATATGAATAGAATACACTTTGCCATAGTTACGTGGAAAGTCGTCAGTCCAAATCGTTTTTTGGGAGGGCAATCGATAAAGCATGCTAGGCCTTCAAAGTTGTTGGGATGCTGTAGTCCTTTTTTCAAAACTTTGACTGTTGTATATTACGAACCTAGAAAGCATGAATAGATTAAATATCTTCTTGTATGTTAACATAGTATCTTCCCTGTATATTGTTACCATCCAGTCGACAGCTACAGGTCATCTCTGAACTCAGAACACCCCTTATGGATAGACTCAGAAAGCCACGACGGTGATAGAGACGGTGTCTGCCAGTCTTGTTTCAAATTCAAGATGGCCGCCCTAATAGCATGGGTCCTAGATGGGGGCACACAGATTATGGAAACTACCACATACGGGTTGATGTCCGCTAAAGATGAGCGAGATGAAGTTATTCAGCTTCTTTCTCTTCCTAGTAGGTAGATGCATGGTAGATGGCATGCAGTGTTAGACTGAATCCTCCAGTCCCTGTCGTCGCGCTTTTTGCTCTCACGTTCAGTGGATAAGTTGTTGGGGGTTAGAAGGATTCAGACTAATATAAAAAATGCAGTGTTTGCAATATCAGGATTTTGATTTTGCATGGTGAGCAGGACGGCTTTAAAGAAGGTGTTTCAAATTCAACACAGTGGTCTGTTTTTGGCTTAATTTCGCCACACAAATATGCAAAATGTTTATGTTGATGCCAGCTGCAGAAAACAACGAGAATTTCAGTTCTTATGATTCTTGAATAGTGCATGATAGTTGACCTAGTGAAGCATTGTATGATGATGTTTGCGGTTTTATCAGAGTTTGTTTTTGCATGATAAATGCTAAACAAAACTTGCAAATCTTGTTTTTAGATTTGGGATTGATAGCATGATTGAAAAAGCATTTGATCAAAAATTGATAGCATTGAATGTATTTTGATGATTTGCATGTAATCGTATCATATTCAGTTTCTAAAGGCGTATAATTGACTTCTTGACTTTCTCATCTACGAAAGGCAAGGAAATTTTACATGGGAATCTGGAATCGCCACCATCTTGTGTCGCTCATGGAGCAGAGTTATTGTACTGGATATATATGAAATTTGCAGCATTTGCTACTGCAGGGCTTTCCTATATATGGAACAAGCTGCCTCGACATATTCAATAGAATCATTCTATTGAATCTCTCAAAAAGGTCTTTAAAACGTATCTCTTTCCATCTCAGTAATATTCATGCATTTCTATCTTGCGCTATGATCTTTGTGGAATTGGTGTGTTACAAATTTTGTTTGTTATGTTAATTTGGCGCAATATCTAGGCAGATCACGTAAATCTTCACTTGTATTGCGACTTGCTCTGATCAAAGTACGCCTATTTTCCCGCTAATCCGTATCAAAGACTCTCAAAGTGTGACAAGCGGAGACGTAAAATGCCCTCCATGAGCGACAATCCAAGATGGCCGCTATCCCATAGGAGTTTACACGGCAGTCAAATCAAAATGGCAGCGAGTCCAGATTCCCCTATATAAATTACATGATGCAAGGTCTCTTTATTTTGTAATCCTTGGATGCAACAATGAAGGAAATAGTCAAGTTTTAATTTTGATGAACAGGAGTCCAAGACGTGGCTGTTTTCAAGATTTCATTCATTTTACACGTAAAAAATAGGTCCAATTTATCTTCGCTGTAAAGAAATAATCAATATCTTTGGTAAAAAATCAAGAAAATTAAATTTATGATTTAAACCGCTAAATGCTAAACATGAGTAGGATTGAGTGGCCTGTTTTCTTCTCTAGAGGAGAGCTGAGCCTTTGGCACTCTTATGAATATCAAAGCCAAAATGCGCTCGCAAGAGTGTTTGGATAAGTGTCACACCAACTAAAGTATTCTGCTAAACTGTTATCTTCAGAGCAGATTCCTCTTGGAAAAGAAGTGTTCTGCTAAAACTAAACAAATTACTATTTAAAATGATACATTTTACCAGTTTTAAACAGATTAGGTAGTTGGTAGATCCTTCCCATTTTAAAATATCTTGCTTAGGAATAACATTCAGTATTAGTACCATGTGGGCTCATGGCTAATCCAATAAAATTAATTGGGTAATAGATGAAGTAATTTGAATCATTCTTGAGGATATATAACACAGTGACCCACCTGTTTACGATCTGAAATTATCCAAGCTGGTCCTAGATAGACACGTTTTAGTCCACGAGTTTAAGGCTGTTTCCCAGATCTAAGATAAAGCAATACTATAACATCCTACTATATAATAGGGTGCCACATATCACCAATGACTTATATTGTTTTTTTTGACTAATTAAGTGGTTTTTTTATGGTAGATATTGATACCATCTAAATGATTTGACCGGAGATTGCATACTTTTTTATTTATGGCAATTTGTTGAATTAACTTTGGAATCCCGAATTTAATTCAATTTGTAGTAGTATAGGAAAGAGTCCATTTTGTGAATTTTGCGCCATGAGAAAACAAGTTATAGAGAAAATATGCATATGGATGCCCTTAATTCTTTATTTTAAAGATAATTCTTTATTTGAAAATGTTTTAAGTCAAATAAAACTGCGTACAGGCCTAGATTTTACATTCTGGCATTTTTTATCAAAGATAATATTATAAAATCATCCCTTTTCACTAACTTCATTCAAGGTATTTGTTTGAGTGATACAGCAGGTAAATTCTTGCTGTATATTTTGAATTTGATAATACTGCAAAGGAAAATATAAGTAGTAATCAACAAAAATTGTTGGAATTTACTTTACTTAATCACACCAATCTTGTATTTTTGAAATTATGAAAATTTCCAAATTCTAACTCTACAAGTTGACTGCTGTGTGTTATTACCAATCTTAGCACACATCATCTCCATTTTATCATTTACTTTTACACCTACATAGCTATTATTAGATTTGCTTAAAATCAAACATTTCCAAAGATCCAAAATATTTTCTGTGAAATATACGTCTGTTAATATCCATATTTGTTATAGAGAATCTTACTTAGAAGTGACTGTGAGCCCTCAGGCTGAGTGTATGATTGCCGTCATATAACATGCACATCAGGAACTGTGTCACGAGTACTCACTCCTCACTTGCTAATAACGGTTATAGAATTTTCGATCGCCAGAGATTAAGACGAGTGTACGTTGTTAATTTAGGAAGAATTTCATTCTGTGTGAAGTTGATGAGGTGATGTTTCACTTGATTATATTTTGTAGACAAACATGTTTACATCAACAAATAAAGAAATAAATCAACAATATAATTTTAAAAAAACCAATCGCAATAATCATTACGCATTATGGACTGCTACATGTTAGATGTTATAAGAATGGATAGATATGAACACCAAATGTTGCTTCACTAATCTGTGTGCCCTATGGTTATTTAGTGTTAATTTCAAAGCCAAAAAGAAAAGAAAAATGAAATAAATCCTACCTACCTACCCTAATTATTTTCTTATGTTACGCCAAGCAAACAATTATTTTTAGGCCTAATTGTACACCAAAATGGAACAAAATTATGAAAAGTAGTATTTTACAACCTGTAATTGAAATATTCGTCATAACATAACAATGTTGGGGAAAACCCTTGATTTTCTAGTCCGATCCTAGGACCTTGATTTTTTCTGTGTTATTATACACAATATAAATCCACTATCACATCATACAACTTTACTAGAAAGCCAGAATTCTACATAGCAGACTGATTGCATGGCAGACTGACCGCCCCTCCCGAAAAAATTTCAGGGCAGGTAGTATTAGTGGCTTTTTTAGATTACTGTACTTGTTAGTAATATGTTGGTTTGTGTCACCCGAAAAACAAGGGTTCTATTAATCGAACTATGACTAGTGTATTTTATCTCAATAGTTCATGCAATTTGTTGAGAGTGAAGGCTTCTAGATTCACTTATTAATTTTCAATTAACATGTAAATGAGGTTTGTGCTCGTGTTCACAATCATTATTCATATTAAATTCACGTCAGGTATTTGTTTTATCGACAGTAAATAGATTTGATTTGAAATAATGTACATCATATTTGTAATAGGTGTCTATTGACAAGCGCATTGCATTATTTTTGTAAGAAGGTTTTACCAAAAAATTTTAAAAACAAATTTTACTGAAAGGAGAATGTAGAACAGCTTTTATGAAATAATTTGAACTAATTGATATATTGTATTTAAAATACTAAATGGGATTTCATCAAATGCTTATTATTAAAAATTGTTTCCAAAAATTTGTATTTGTTCCAAGTTCCAAGAATGTACATTCACACATATGGAGTTTCCCATTATGAAAGTAATTTCCTTCGTAATTTTGATTATTATATGCCAATCATACACTCTTAAAAATCCCTAGTCACTTTTGACTAGAAACTAGTCAAATTTGACTAGATTGCCGGGTGCAATAGGAGCTCACTAGACTCTAGTCAATTTGACAAGGGTAATCTAGTCAAATAAGATAATTAAATGAGTGAGAAAAAAATACAATTTAATCTTTTCTCCAGGATTGACTTTCAAATGGTGTTTCAGAATTTCATTTATTGAAATATTTCGTTACCAATAATTCTTACCGGGAATCGAACCCAGGATCCGAGATTAACAGTCCAGTTACTTACCCACTTGGCCACCAAATTATTCATTTAACAGCCATGCAAAAATTAAATTTATATGTGCGTTTCCTTACTTTTCTAAGAGGTTGCCCATAATA
>JXSR01S073898.1:16463-36466 GCA_000969725.1 Ophiothrix spiculata | reverse complement strand
GGATTTGGAGGTTTTTTACCATGCTAAAAAAAAATAAAAAATATCTAGGGTCGGTGGTAAAATTAGGGTAGGTCGGGTTACGCCAATCAAACATTTTTTTTTAGGCTTTACATCCCTGTACATGCCAATCTTAGAGGTGACAGTTCATCATTCATCACTTTGTTTTGTTTTTAGTCTATGAACTTTGTCTTGAATGCGTGATAGAAAGATTAAATTGTGTTGATGTCAAAATGCAATCTTATTAAGTATACCATAATATACAAGGGGGTATCAAAAAGTTTTGAAGATTACCTAGAAGGTATGGAGCCAGCAATATATTTCTTTTATATGCTCTTTAAGACAGCGTCACATACTGCAAAGTAACACAGTTCTCCCACTTAAGACTGGCTGTCCATAGAATGCTATTGTAAACGCCTTCTTAAGGAATAAAATCCATTTTATTTCGCTAAAAATTATTATTTTCAGGTTATTATTATTTTCATGTTAGCCATGTTTTGTTACGTCACTGTGACTGATTTTTATAATTTTGATATCAATGGAAAGAGGAGACCCCTACCCTATACTATGGTATCAAGCAATTACACATAGGCATATCATCGTAGATTTGCTGGGTACCGTAATCTTTTCGAGTGCTGGGACTAAATTATACCACATATTGTGATTTTTTCCCATTCAGCTGAAGAAAAACTAAAAATACAAATGAGACAATATTTTCCCCATATTGTACATATGGATGAGCATGTCTTTTGACAAAATTTCATTGATATAGCTCCTTCTTTTCTGGGTGATCTTTCAAACTTTTTGATATCCCCTTATATGAAGGAAATATTAACAGAAATTTTTACCCATCCAAATAATGAATACATTTTCACTCTTGGTAGGATCAGGTTACACCGGGAGATATTCTTGGAAAGTTCAAATAGCTTTACAAAAATATATGACACTTAATTAAAGTCGAACGTTTCATGCAGGGACTGACTGAAATATTCCAGGGGGTATCAAAAAGTTTTAAAGATCACCAAGAAGAAATACAGCCAGGAACTTAATTTTATTATGTGACCCTTTAGTCATCTTTCCATAGCCACTGTGCAAAGTAACACATTTCTCCCATTTAAAACTGACTGTTCACAGACCGACTTTGTAGAGGTCCGCTTTAAGCCCCAAAATCCACATTTTATTTGAGTAAAAATCAACATTTTCAAGTCAGCCATGCTTCATTACGTCAGTATGACGTCATTTATTGATTGATTTCTCTAATTTTGGTATCAATGGAAAGAGGAGACCCTAACCTATACTATGGTATCAAACTTCTCAATTGTGGGCGTGTCATTATAGAATTAATGGGCTGTAACCCTTCAAATACAGGGATTTAATCATGCAACTTGTCTTTGATTTCATCATGCGGTTTATCTGGTTAGTGGAGGGTAGTTGTTGACATCTATCGATACCTGTTTATATACGTGCTATTGATATCATTTTTGCACCATAATGTACTCAAGGACGAGTGACCATTCTGACAAAAGTTCATTGACATATAGCTCTTTTCCTTCTGGGTGATCTTTAAAACTTTTTGATACCCCCTTGTATAAGCAGGAGAGTTGGAAGGGAAATTGTATTTGAGTTATAGAAATTAACATTGAAGGAGAGTTTAAAACATACAGTTTTTGCAGATTTGCTAACTTCCTTGTCACTAGAAAAGTCATAGAAATTGGGATTGAAGGACAGTTTATACATAACAGTGATTTTACTATTTTTTATGTGACTTAAATACTCAGAAAAATTGAGCTATCATTTGTGGCGGAGTCAGTATCTAGGTAGAGGGGAAGGGCAAACCCGGGGGGGGGGGGTACTTAGGTGAAAAAGGTGGGTGTACGGACGAGCGGCTGAGAACGGTTTTCAAAATTTGAAAAATGGTTTACATAACGGTTGTATTTTACAAAAATTATGATTTTTTGACCAATTTTTCCTTTGGTTCAGGTACTTATTGGTTGCCAAATTGGGCTTTTAAAGTGCAATTTACATTGTAAAAAGGTATTAAATGCTCTAGATAATGGTTGTTTAAGTCAAATTGGTTTACATATGGGTAGCATTTTTTCACTTCCTCAGGTTTACAAAACAGGTGGTAGTCGAAATTCCGGCAGCGCGTCCATACCCAACTGAAATCTGAGTACCCCCCCCCTTATGTCCCCCCCCCCTAAATTTTATGAGGGGGGACGGACCCCCTCAAAAAATAAAGAAGAAAGCTGTTGCTGACTGTCCATGTTTTTATACATATATATCATATATCAGACATACATTATATTTGTTGGTTGAAGTGATGTTCTAATTACAGCGTTTCAGTTTCATGTTATGATGATGGTTTCATGGTAACAAGGAAACATAAACATGTATTCAATAATTTTAAACTCAATTTACAAACACACTTTTGCTTTTCATTGACAAGATAGGGAAAATCTAACAATTTTTATGAGATGAGATGAGATAAAATACTCCTCAAAATGCAGGGACATATGATTGAGATATTGAGGAGGATTTTAAGAAGTCCAAATGAGGATCAATAAAATACCATCTATAGAATTAGAGAATAAAAGATTAATCTTTTTCTTGTCATATATCATCTCACAATAGATGAATGTTTACATCGCGCCATGATTTTCAAGGCACGGCTCCTCTGCGTGTAACACTAAATTCACTGCCATTTATTCCTGGGGGCACTCAAATATAATGTTGCAGGCATAGCATGACCAAAGTTTTTCAAAACATGCCCTAAAGGGTGATTGTTTTTGAAGCAAAAATATACCCTTTTTCCCCATTTACACCCTAAATCTGGAATTTACCGTTACCGTTTTAAAACTAGGGTTTGAAAAAGTACCCTAGCTATTTCTTGAAAATGAGCTAAAATGGCTGCTTTTGATACCCTAAACGGTGTCACCTGATTCACCCGTTTGTCCTCAAAAACAACCTTAATTCACCTTTTTCTTGGTCACACTACGCCTACATTATACTTGAGTGGCCCACGGGCATTTATTGTCTCAAAATGGATAGCCAAAAGGAAGTAAAATCACATTATTAGAATTAAAGGCAGGCTCACTCTATGGTTAATAGGAGGCAATGGCAAGTGAAGTAAATTGAATTTCCCACCAGTTATCGTGTGTTACCATCACTTGACGTTGACTAATTCGTTAGCCACCGCAGGCTGCCATAGGTAACAATCTACTGTCGTTGCTTTATGTCCATGACTCGCATTCATCAGCCTCTGTTGTGAGTTCATCACAGTGTGAACCAGGCTTTAAATCAGAAAGACTTCATACAATAAGTACAGTGAAAAAAATTGACATGGTATATTAGTACCCAGCATGTTTATTTTGTGTAAAGTCTTAACACAAAATAGCAGTAGAATTTTTTAATTTTCCAAATTATTGCAACATACTGTTATAATTGTAGGAACATTTTTTTTTAAATAATCAAAATGATAGTAATGCCATTTTGCTTTGGAATACTAGAAATAGTATTTTTGACATGTAATTATGCCGGAACTGATTTTTAAAGCAACATATTACATAGCTTTTGAATCAAATAACTTGCTTGGAAACAGGTGTTTTTAATATTGAGCAACATCAGATCTAAAAAAATAACAGAAAAGGTCTCGCGACACATCAGGAAATTGGGTTGCACAATATTGCACCCAAACCAGACACAATTGTTGGTTATTATTACAAAATAAAAGATATCGCGATCTTGATTTGCTTGGACTTATATCAGGTAATTACATTGTGTTTTTCTGCAACGATCGACCTTATGAGTGCACTGTTGCTGTTCTATATAGATACACACATATTGAACACATTGTACTGTGCTAAGCATTGCTACTGAGTAATTGTTATCGCTCACATCGGAGCATATAGAGCAGAGATGCACATACGCTTATGGAATCAAAAGCATAAATGATGCGTCTTGGAATATGCCTTGTAATACCAGGTGTCGTAAAGATGCCTTAAGGAGGAATTATCATCATCGACAATGATTATTTGTTGGGATATATTATTGTTATAACATCATCAATGGCTCTTGCCGGTTGTATGGCAGCGGGATGTTACTGGGAAGGTAAGAGTGTTATGGAGTGGAAAATTTGCCTTATTTTGAGATTGACGTATGATTTTATGGTGTGGATTACTATATATGTCATGATATACTTGTGTGTATGTGCTGTTAAGATGGTTGAGAAATCCTTGTCTTGATTTGTTTTTGCGCTTGATTATTTCTTAGTATGGTGGAATTTTAACCGAAAATTGGTATATTTTGGATGTTTTGCTGTCATCTGATGATGATGGGAGGAATAAACATTAATCATAGGATAACTACTGGTAACTACTAGTATGTATCTAGTAACTTAATTGTATGCATTGACTTGATGGTTCAGGGGCGTCGGAAGGAAAATAAAAGTAGTACGGCCCCTGGTAAAAGTGGTACGACCTGTGGCCCCGTAGTTATCAAAAATAAGGAAACAATTAAGCCCCAGAAGACAACAGTTACTAAAAACAAATTTTGTACAGTACTATGTTATAGTTATTTATTCATGGACTATAATAAAATGCATCAAATTAGATTAAAATTTATTTATCTTTTTTCTGGATGAAAATTGGTGTGGCAAATGCCCACATGGCCTACACAGTTTCCAACACCCCTGTGGTGGTTATGCCATCTGATTTATAAATACCCTCTCTACCAAAATTTTGCCAAATCATTGAATCTTCTCTTCGACTGGAATTAAATAACTCATTGGTAAGACAATGTATATTTAGATAAATGAGGGGTGCTCTGTCAATATGAACGGAAAGTCGCAAATTTCAATATTGAGTTTATCACATATTTTAATTCTCTACAATCTCCGCCCTCGAATGATATACAATATGTCAGTCACACTTTCTTTCTCCATTCTCCATTAAGAGATACAAGTACAAGGCAGTTTCTGAAAATCTAGCAATAAAAATTAGCTGCAAATGAATTCTAAAATTAGTGATTACTATAGTGTATGATAGTAAAATGTTATCAATTAACTGTGATTAATTGCACTTTCCGGCATAATTGTCCTTCGAAACTCAACGTATAGTTAAACACTTATGCATGGATGCATTATATGCCAAAAAAGAAAATTTGACCTTTTCACCATATTTTTACCTTAGAAGCCATTTATTTAAAATCTTAATTCGCGACTTTCTGCTCATTTTGCCAGAGTAACCGACAAATAGTTGATAATCTCTAAACATGCTTAGCCTCAAAGTTGTACTTTTCGATGTGTCATGTCACATTTATTACGCTATAGAATATTACCAAATGCAATTGATATGGTATGTAGTTATTCCACAATTAGAAATGTTATCAAAATGATAGCTTTTGGTAAAACCTTGTGTTATTATTTTGTTCATTTTGTATACCACTATGCATCAATCTAAGTAAATGTGTATCACGTCATTGCAATACTTCAAATAAAGCCGAAGTGAATACAGGATGACTCATGGACTAACATGTTGCATATGGAATGAATGGATTTAGAATGGAGATAGTTAGGCAAAATGAAATTGTCGTTATGTATTTTCTCTAAATTGTATATTCTGTAAATATATATTGGACATAGGCAAGATGACATGAGGGATAGGTCTTGATTATCACTGTATGCATCCCACGCTTTAAAAAGGGTGGGTCTACAAAAATCCAAAAATTGTCAAAAGGGTTGGTATCATAGATTTTTCAGTGTAAAGGGTGCCTGGATAAAAAGGGTGGGGTTGAAATATAAAGGGTGTGGTTGCTTACCATTGGACTGAAAATTAAGTAATGCTGAGGAGCACTGAGAATCAGAATAAGCATATTCAATAGAGATAAGACGATGTTGCAGTGGTCGACATAACAAATAAAACTTACATGCACTAATGAAATAATTCATCAAAAATGTGCTGAAAACACATGCACAAATGCACTTGCAAAATACACATGCACTGAGCAAATATTACAGTAGAAACACTTTATAACAAAGTTGCTGGGGACAGACATAATACTTCTTTATATCCAAACTTTTGTTAATCAGGGTTTTAAAAACAATAAAAAACAAAAGGAAATTAACTAAATGGTACAGAAAAAATAATTCTTTGTTACAGGGCTTTTCTTATATCAGATTTCGTTATAATGATTTTCTACTACATGCATTTGCACATGTATGTAAAAACCCTTATTTCGAACACTGATGGTGTCATCAATTATGTATTCTACATTGCTGAGCTAGGCTTGATCAATGAACCAAAGTGGGGTGATTTTAGTACCCTCATCTGAATGAAAAGTTTATAACTTCTAAATAGGGTGGGTTCAGAGAATTTTCAGTATAAAGGGTGTTTTCATAAATAAAAGGTGGGGTTCAAAAACTACTGCACACAGTGATTATTGGGCAACTCAAACCCCCTTTTCTCTTTCATGGTATTTAAATATCTAAAAGCAATTTCAACCAAACTGAAATAGTTCCCAATTTTTTGATTTTTTAAAATGATTGAATTGGTCATGATATAATGAGTATATTTCTCAAGTTTTCTTTGCCTTATTATTTATGCTATTTTCTACTTAATGAATCTCAACATTGATTTTAACAATGATCTCAGAAACCTGTTTATTGAGGGGAAGAATGTGCTACAGTAACAGAAAGAGGATGGATGACTCCCATGCAGCTTATTGCTTGAGGGAGAAGAAAAGGGAAAATTGAGCAGAAAATTGGAAAAAATGACAATAAGTGGGCAATTTACAAAATGGCAGCCAAAATTGGTGACATTTTAAAATTCACAACTCAACTTGAATTTTATTTTGAATAGGTCTAAAAAAAGGAATATGATGCATTGGTAAAATCAGTAAAAAGGGACTCTATTCCACTTGAAAAAATCCATGTTATGCCTCTGATGTGCTTGACTGATAGTTTTTCATAATACAGATACCCATTAGCCTTATTTTTTTTTGCTTAATAAAATTCTAAATCACAGTGGGTAACATCATGCAGCCAATTAAGACGGCTTAACACTAGCATAAATCAGAATAATACGCTGTTAAGCTTTACTTTGACATGAATATTGTCTACGAGACGTGACTGTATAATTGATAGGAAATTACTTAGTGATGATGAATTTGCTGGAACCTATTTGGACTGTCATGTGGCTGGTTGTACATGGTTTGGCAATTATAGTGATAGTAAAAAGTAAAGTGGCCTTCGTATTTTACAGCTTCTGTTATTTCTTAGATTTTGCTATTTACTACAATTTTGTTACATTGTTTTACATTGCCACACAAAAGTCTTTGAATTAGTCGATTTATAGTCAGTGGGTTTAGTTAATTAGCATAACTTGTTTATATGCCCTCCCTCCTTACTGAGACCAACCTACCGACCGATTGATTTAACTTAACCCTAACTGATCATGAAACTTTTCTCGTTTCTAGCCTATCTCCTCGAAAAGGGAAGGGTGCTGAAAAATGCGTGTTTTCACCAGGATTCGAACCAGTGACCTCCCGTTTCCCAAGCGAGTCATACCCGTAGCAGGCCACCGCGGAGACGCTGCCTGGCCAGCGATTTGGTCCCTGCATATAACTCCCGTCTGTGACGTATCTGGACTTAGCGCATTTTCGTGATTTTCTAAAGTGAGATTTAGTGAGATCTGGTTCTGTTAGGGTTATAATATTTGTTACCATGTTTCTATCGAAGATTCAAATGAACTGTTGGAATTACAGCCAATGACAGTAAATGAAAATTATTACACAATCAAGATAGTATAAATCAGATCCAACTCAAAGGTTACTTTCTACTTAAACCAAGAATTAATTCAAGAAAAGAATACCACAGTTGGGAGTACTATAAATTGGTATGCTAATGATTCCACATTTTTCATTGTTAGCATGTAATAGAGTACTTTATTTTGATATGCATGACTCTTAATTAGGATTTCTTGGCTACCCGTATTCATGAAACATTCATGTTATGTGGCATCATTTGAGCGGCATGATTGATAGATGAGTTTTAAGTCTAGGGTAGTCGTGATTGTCTATGTTGAAACCTTAATCAGCCAATTTAAGCTTGGAAGACATTTGCAGAGATTCTCTCACAGCAAGAGGTTAGCTAGAGATATAAAAATTTTGATTTCCACATCTATTGAGGCATACAAACGCAGAAGCATGCCATCCCACACCTAAATTAGTTGAAAATACGATGTTTTAAAAGCACACCAAAAATGGGAACGGCCGACTAAATATTTTTGTGAAGTAATAATTTTAGCACATAGGGTATTTCATAAAACAATTCTTGAACACCGATGACATGCAATACAGCCTTAGCAAGTACACATGCCTATCCAGTGTTATGTTCAACATCATTTATGTCTGCTATGGCTTGCCATAATGATTTGTAGCTGTGTGAGAAATGCTGTGACTGTCTACCCAGATGTACGATCCAGGATCAGATTCTAGTGTGTTTTGAAAAAGAAATCTGGGAATATAATATATAGAAAGTATACAAAATCAATGTTTTAAGGGAATTTTTAAAAATATTTTTGGTGATTTTTGTTCTTTTAACACCCACAAAATTTTGGGCTAGAAGTTGTATTTTGTAGGTTTGGGTGATATTTTTGCTAAAGGCGATATTTTCCCCTAAACTTTCACCATAACATGCCCTGCCATCGGAGAGAATTGCCAATGCTATTATGACATCTTTTTATAAAAACATAGGAAGTGTATCACAAAAAATGTCAATGCTGGTACTGAACATTTTGGAACTCCTTGACTCCTAGGGTGATGATTCTCGTCACTCTGATCTGTCCTAAAGTTCTGATAAGAGTGGTGGTTGCATAATATTTCATTCTTATTTTTTCTGTATAAAAGTTTACAGAAATGCCAAAGGTGTTCCAAGCTCTAGAAAACCAAGAAGCAATACATTTGTGAAATTATATTGTATTTATCCAAAGGCATCTTTCTTTCTAATTGTTATCAAACCTGTATGTGGCAGCAAAATGTCATCTGGAACAATGTCTTGAGAACTATAGTAGTGTGAAACTGGTGTTTTGACAGCGATGAGACGGTACAAAAATACATTCATCGAATATCGCATATCTGTTTGCGTGGTGTCAAAATAATGCATCCCTTGGATGGTGTGAGGGAGGGGTTTCAGTAGAGGTAGAGAATGGGGAGTTTGTTATCGGAGTTCAGTAGTGAGTTACAGCTAACTGCTGATGACTGCTGATGAGATTTTATCGTTGGATGCATGCATTTTTGTTTGTTTCAAGCTGCAAGTGGCACCAAATTTGCTTACATTGGATATTTCAAAGGGACTGGCCTAGATTCTTCCCACTAATTTGTACGTACATATTTTTACATGACTTATTAGAACATGTTTATAATAGTAATATAACCTACCAGTAGTTTTCCATGATTTTGAGTAACATTGGAGAAAACTGCAATTCTATACCAACTTTAATATTTACGCCTGCGCTAAAAATGTTGTGACAACAGTGTTTCTAGTTTCAAATTTAAAAAAAATCTTGTTTCCACACCTGTGATGGGTAAACATATTATTTTTGATGAAATTGTTTCTCTTTTAACATTTATTAAATAATCTCCAGGAGCTTTGTTTGATCTTTTATCTGGTAAATCCATCTGAGGTACAAAATTAGGATTTAAAAAACACAGGATAGTCACACCAGCATCACAGAATGATATATTGTAAATTAATTCCCTCTAAATTTGAGCCATTTCTGTGTATTTTTTGTACATTTTTGGATTTACTATAATTTTAAGCTTTATTTAGAGCATTCCATAAGTTTGTCATTCTAAGTGGAATCTAGGCTATGTCCCTTTAAAATAGGCTTTTATCTGTCCTTTTGTTTCAATTTCTCTTTCTAAGTTTGCAAAATATTATAAATATCTATGCGGAATTTCACCTTGAAAAATCAGTCAGTTTCTACATACCCAAATTTGAAGATTATTGAACTCTTGAATATTATATATATCAAGCCTTCTTGTCCCGTTTTGATTTTAAAATATTTTCCTTATAAATTCTTCTTTTGTATGGTAACTCATTATCGTTTAGTAAGTGACCGGATGACTTTACACATAACCCTAAAGCTCCCAAAGGTTACAAAAAGCTACAAGAGCAAATCACAAAAATCGCCTAAGTCCGAATACGTCATAGATGGGGTCCTATATGGGCACGAAATTGCTGCCAAGGCAGCGCCCCTCGGGTGGCTTGGTATAGGTGGACACGGGATTGGGATGCGAGAGGTCCCTGGTTCGAGCCCCAGTGGAAACCACCAATTTTTGACACCCTTATTTCCGAGGAGATAGGCTGAGAACGAAAAGGGGTAGGTAGGAGGTTAGGGTTAACTCGTATTTTTATACTCATGAATATCTGGTTGCTGTTATCCTGGTAAGTGTAGGAGTATCGGTGTTCCTGATCTAGGCCATAGCCACTATGATAAGATTTCAGCAGAAGTCATTTTTAAGTGAAATAATATCTGAGATATGAAATAGAGATGCTGGCAGGCAAACAGCAGATTGGGGCATGGCAAATTGGGGATTGGACTCCTAGATTGGAGGAGATAGGATGGTTAATTTGGGATGAGAAGGGATGAATTGAAATAATTAGATCTATACGTAAAAGACAGTGTGCAGTTCATTTATCAAATGATAAACTGGCATGTAAGGTGTAGCACTACAATCGGGCTCAACTGATTTAGAGTATTGTTCCTGATCTGGGCCATAGCCACTCTGTTAAGATTTCAGCAGAAGTCATTTTTAAGTGAAATAAAATCTGAGATATGAAATCAAGATACTAGCAGGCAAATGGCAGATTGGGGCATGAATGCAAATAATTACATCTATACATAAAAGAAGTGTGCAATCCATTTATTAAATGATAAACTGACATGTAACTGTAAGGTGTAAAGGTGTAGTGGTCTAATTTGTTAATCCCAAAAAAGTGCATTTAGTACTAAAAAATAAGTAAAATTAAGTTTGGCTTTTGCAGTAGTGAAAGTTTTAAAAGGTACCATCAAAAGAAGGATGGTAATGGTATCTGGACATCTTTCTCAAAATAATGCACCCTCAGTTGATGATATTTGACCTTGAGTGGGGATGGAGAGAGGTTGGCAATCCACATTGCTCATGTCAAAAAGGATTGCTTGCAGCCAGTTTATTTTGAGATTACTGAATGCTAGAATTTAGTACCTGTTGTATTTATTTTTCCTGATACAGGTGTCCATCTTCCCATCTTCACAAGTATCTTCATTATTTGCCACTGTCATCATTGTTGGCATCTTTGTTGTCCCGGGGGATGGGGTACTTAGACTACGGGGTGACTACGGGGATGTGCCACAAAAAGCTGTCTGGTATGCCAATGGGTCCTTTTTCTTTGCAAAATGTGGTATTTTAATGGGTCTTTTTTCCAAAATTTGCACAAATTTCAGATTTTTTTCTAAATTTCTAACAAAAATCAGTAAATTTGCACCAAATTAGTGTAAATTTTCAACTTTTGTATAAATTTGACTCAAAATTTGGGGAATTTGGTATATGGATGGGTCCTTTTTACTTGAAAATCGGTATACCGGGTGAGTCAAAAAAAGTGCAATAATTAGATGGAAGCCATATTGTAAGAACAAAAGCAATTTCGAATAAATAATGATTATTTCTAAGTAGAGCATGCATTTACCTTTCAAATGGTGAAAGAATGGTGAGGATTGATAAAGGCATTGCAAAGATATGCTTACTTCAATATTATGGTATGAAAACAGTTCTGTCCAAATGCGGCATTCCTCGTCAAACATGTAAGTACCAATATCTAATTGAATTTACTGCTTCAGTGATCTGAAAACTATCTCAGCCAGGTTTACTTACGTATCATCAACAACCACATTGTTCCAGGTCTCCGCAGGTCATTACAACAAAAACAACAACAGAATGGACCATTTCGCAGAGTGTGGTTTATGCAAGGTGGTGTTCCTGCTTATTGTGCCTTACCCGTACCCAACTGCCTACAAGAGTTGTTTGGCAATCATGTGGTTGGAATAGGAAATCAAGTTGAATGGTCAACCAGAAGCCCCGATATCTCTCCACTGGACGTTTATCAATGGGGTACAATTAATCAAAGAGTTTACAGAAAGGGCCCTCCTGTCAATCTTCTACAGCTGCGCATCACTGAAGCCTTTACTTAACGAGATCAGGCGCACCAGAAAAGCAAGACGTGCTTAAACATGGAAACAAAAGCTCAAAGACGTGTGAAGCTTCAAGGATGCCTTGTCGACTCACCACCTCGCATAAACCACACTCTTTGAAATGGTCCATTCTGTTGTTGTTGAAATAACCTGCGTAAGAAACATGGCTGAGATAATCTTCAGATAACTGAAGCAATAATTTCAATACGATATTGGTACTTACATGTTTGACGAGGAATTCCGCAGTTGGACAGAACTGTTTTCATACCATAATATTGAAATAAGCATATCTTTGCAATGCCTTTATCAATCCTCACCATTCGTTTACCATTTGAAAGGTAAATTCATGATCTATTTAGAAATAAACATTATTTACTTGAACTCACTTTTGTTCTTACAATATGGCTTGCATCTAATTATTGCACTTTTATTGACTCACCCGGTATACATGTGTGGTACTTCAAATTTCCCAGCAGCACACTCCTAACTTGAATACCCCTTCCCGGGTTTGTTGTATAAATCATTGTGTCTAGTAAATGGAAGTGTCTCATCTGCTCAACATCAGTGCGTGAGCATGTATTGCAAGCTATATTTAGAAACATTACAGCATGTCTTATGATATGCCTCATTGCTAATTGATATTTCATTGAATGGCAGATGTCAACCAATTAATAAGAAATAGAATAGCGTGATTAGAAAATACACAACGTAATTAGTAAATTTTAGCACATTTGTAATATTTACATATTTTACAATTGACTCAATGTCATGTGTGTTTTGGAATTATTTTGATATGTTTTTTTTTACAAAAGTGGAAAGATTGTATGAAAATAATCAATTAAATTTCAGCTGTCAGCTGATTAATCAGACAGATCGATATCCAGGGTGGTTAACAAATCACATATAAATTATAAGTTTTGATAGCTAGGCCATTTCATATAATTAATCGACTGAAAACTATAGGCCCGTATTCCAAAAAGGTATTTAGCTAAACCACGGTTTAACTGAACTTCAACTGTGTATGAATGATACGCATCGTTACAGCAAGCAGAACAGTTAAACGAGCCGTGCTGTTGAGGAGAATTAAAACTGTGGTTTAGCTAAACACCTTTCTGGAATACGGGCCTATATAATGTTTTAATAATAAAAGCAATGGACAAGATGGAACTAGTTTAATCTTTTGTGCCTGAATTCATTATTTTAAATCAATTTTGATGATTTTACCCATGTTTATAATTATATTTTCATAAGTGTATTACTAAGAGCTATATATTCAAAAGCAAAGTATATTAACATCGGTAAAGTGGTGGTCACGTTCTGTACATTTTATTCTAAAAACGTGGCACACGCATAGAGGATGCACATTGATTGCACGGTGTAAATACGTTGTGCGCATGACATGCCTGACCATGGTTTGCTGCATGCATCATACATTTCGCACATTGTAACTACTTACATCTTGACATCTTGCGTGTAATATACAAATTCCTTGCAACTACCACGTTGTTATTACAAGGAGAACGTACTTAGACGTACGATACACACACAGTGTCTGTATGTGCTAGGTGCAGGTGCATCGTCCGCAAGGCAAATAGCCTTGGGGAAAAATGGCAAAAAACGTATGTTGTGCGCACTTTGACAGTACCGAGCATGTGCGAACCATACTTTTGTTTAATCAGTAGCCAGAATGTAGCAAGCTCACAAAGAAAGTTCCTCATGCTCTAAAAGATATGGAAACTGGGCCGACATGTCGTTTCTGTATGCTCTAAGATTCGTACGATACTGGTACCTACAACTTACGGCACGCACAATTTTGCCTAAGCTTTTGCACACAGACAGCACGTACGTGCATGTACGACGGATTGAAACCACCGCTTATAAATGTTCTACAAAATTACGAATATTCAGGTTCATGGTTTCTTGATATTAGTAAATTTAGTGAATCGTTTATTATTTTCTCTATATACTGGGAATATAAAGAATGTTCTCAGTTCAGAAGGGTTAACAAGAGTCATGGATGTTGTGTAGGAAATGTTGTCAGCTCATAAGGGCTAACATAGTCATGGATGTTGTATAGGAAATGCATTAAAGTCAATGACCGTATCTCTGCACAGCAAACTATACATTCAGAGGCCTCTCGATATAATGACACTTTCCATTGACAGATTATTCTCAGTATTCTTTCAGGAAACAACAAACACTCATGACCTTGTTTTTATTTCGTTGCATTTCCAATTGTCATGTTCGCTTTACATCAGTGTTTTGAACTCGAGAAACAAAGTCTTGATTTAGCTTACAAGGGGTTCAATTTCCTAGTTCATTTCCTTGGATAATGTTGGTGATTAGAAGAGTTGGATGGACTTTGTGTTATTGCACCAAGACGTGAGGCCTATTGGAAGAGGATTTGTTTATGAAGAAGTGAAATTGCTATATTGCTAATATAAGCAACATTGCTTTAGATAAGTCAAATTTCACCACAAAGTTGTCTGTGCATTATTACTTTTTAAAAGACTATGCAATAAGGATTTAAATGACACCTATATGAACTTTACTCAATATCCAAGTTAGGTTATGGTCCCTCAAAGGTTTTGAAGAAAATATAAATGTTAAAAATCTGAAAACAATTTCCGACATATTATGAATTTGGCAGGTTTTTTCACCCGTACTGGTCAACACACTTGTTTTGACTTGATAATATGTGATGGCTCATCCCGAAAGGGGGGACTTTGCAGATGATATCAATTTTGATTTTATCATTTCATCTTTTGTAGCATTTTCTAAGCTTTAAAATGACACCTTATTTGTTGAAATTGGTCAAGGCAATCACATTTTACAACGGAAAATATGCTGGAAATTCTTATTATTTTCTTTATTTTTTGCTGCGTATTTTCACCAGTTTCTCGAAAAGTGTTCTGTCGCAAAGTCCCCCTTTTCAGTGTGAGTCATCACATTACGTACAGTGAGTGTGTATGCGTATACCACATGTTTGTGGTGAACTGTCTTATGTGAAGTGAGTTTGTTTTTTAGAACTTTTCTTTGATCACTTTGGTATCTGATGATGTTATCAAGGACTATTGTCCTAACTTTGGTCGAATTTCTTAATTCTATTGACAAGATGACTATTATAGTATTAATCAAAATAATTTGTTTTTCTCTTCCAGGATATGAGCATGAAGCATATTTGTATTGCCAGTGTCATCATATTATGCATTTTGTGTAAGCACCAACACATGTGTAAATTCAAACATTAATCATAATGAATTGTTGTTTTGTTATTTGCAGACGATGTGGTTGCCATGGCAGCTGATGAGGAGATTCTCATCACAGATGTTGCAGAATATTTGCAACTGGAAGTGGCCTATCTGTCAGGTATGATGATGCAAACCAAGGGGGTGGCACTCAAGTTTGGTGTGGGTAGGGATGTGCCTCTGGGAAATTTGAAATGCCTTCATAAAAATACAGATTCTTAAGAAATGGGGACCAACCATGTACCAAATTTCCCAATGCTACTGTCAAATTCATAAAAAAAAATCACAATTTTTTGCAAAATGAATTTTTGAATTTTTATGAACTTCCTCCACAAAATGTGAAACCTGTGGCAAAAGTTACACCCATCAAAATACTAATTTTTGCAAAGAAAAAAGACCAATTGAGACACCATAAATTGCCATAATTTAACAAAGCAATGAAATATACACATCTACTTTCCGGCCAACAACATTTGGTTATTGATATAATGGGTCACTAATGAACTGTAATGAATTCTGAACTTAATTTTGCAGCCATATGCAAATTGTCTCAAAATTACAAAATATGCTGTTTTAAATGCCATAGTTTTGGTCATTTTAAAATTAGAGATTCTATTTTTGGCACCACTAGAAATCATAATAGTATTTGTGTCATAATTAGATTGATATTTGCCCAGGTTTAATTTAGTATAGCTCTGAATTGAATATTGTGAAATGTTATATATCCCATTATATAGATTCTGGTCATCTGATTGCTTAGAAATGTTGAGTAAGAGCGTGTTCACACATAATAGTCATGACTAGCCGTGAGCGGCTCAAGTGCCAGACAACTTAGCAGTTGCGTTCGCACTGGGATACGACTTGTGCGTTTAAACTAGTGGTGCATCACTTTTGGTCACGAGCGAGAAACTTTCTATAATTGCGTTCGCACTGGGGGGGGGGGGAATTAGCCTGTAAGCGGCTCACGAGTGATAATATAGTCATGACCAAATTCTTCTGTGTGAACATGCACTAAGATTTAACTGTGCCCTCTGTAAAATAAATGCGATAAGGCATGCTGTGCCCTCTTCTCAGGTTTTTACATTGTGCATCCCGGGTGATCCTAGTCTGTGTTACAGACCATTTTACTATGAACATGCTAACACACCATACAGTCACTTAAAAACTTGCATGCAAACCACCAACAATCACACTTTTCAATAATCTCGCCCCTTTGAGTGATAAATTAGTTACCCCCAGTTTGTTCTCATGCAATACGAAAAATATTAATGATTTGGGTGTCATATGAACCAAAACCATTAATATTTTCTTGTTGCATAAACAAACAGGGGATAACTATAATAAAGTCAATATCAAATTTGCCATGAACTTTCTCATTGAATGGTGCACTGTTGCTTGTAATTGTTGAAATGAGGCAGACATGGCTGAGGTGTTTTCCCTCATTAGAGCAATCTGGGGAGAAATGGAGGCTTATTTGTCTATTTGCACACTCAGTGTCTTATGTTTATATTGAGGCCTTCTGTGTCTCAATGCTAAGACAGTGGATTCAAAATTAGGTGCGTGCAATACGTTGCAACAAGACTTTGCATCCATCAGCACAGTCAATTGGTCTATTATCAAACCAATGTTCAGGGCTAGAAATTTGCTGAGAATCCAAGAATTGATTCTTGCAATGATTCTCGTAGCATTCAGATATGAGAATTAATGTCTCTCATTTAAGTATACGGTATTAACTTTATAACTTTTTCAGTCGATTTTGATTCTCACAAACCAAAGCGAAATTCTACCCTGGATGTTTATGAGATACATCAATTACTTACTGACCTTTCAATGCTGTGGAGTCTAGATTTATACATGGCCCCAGCAAAATTATCCATGTTTTGAGGCAGCATAGCCAAGCAACGTTTCTGCTAAGCTCCTATGATGCATTTTTGACGCAATGGAACGCCAATTGGAGACAATGCTACTCAACAGAATAGAGTAAAAACAAAAGGGTTTCCAAATACTATCCCATGATCAAGTGGTTGCATTAAGACAGACATCAATTTCAGGTTCTTCTCCGATTAGTTGAATCCAGAAAATATATCAATTTGGACTAATTGATCTATTTCTATGGAAATGGTCCTTAGTACCAACAGACAAGGCAGACCAAAGAAGAGATGTGATGAAGATATCATTGCTGGCAGCACCTTCCTAGATGCTTATAGGGATATGCTGACGAAAGGGATAAAGGGATGATTTTGTTCATCATGGAGCCAACATCCTTTTTGGACATGCGGCTATGATAAATAGATAGATAGTATTTTTGTTGGGTACCACATTTATTTAGAAGCTAGTTGTCTCAAATCTAGTGTAGTGGAATGTGTAGGGGAGGGAGTTAGCGCAGCTGTTGTTTAATCGCTTTGCACCAATGAGGTCCCGGGTTTGATTCTCGCGCCTGGGGCTTTATGTGCATTTGGTTTTCAGTCCATGCTCGCTTCTGCAGGTTTTTCTCTGGGTATTCCGGTCTTCCTTCTTTGTTCAAAAACTGAGTTAAAGAAATCTTGGAACTCAGTTAAAGATAAGATTCCTTTAGCTTACTTGGTACCAAGTACAAAGTTGGGTTCCCTTGGCGAAAGCCAAGATGATTTTTTGAAATATTTGGCAGAGGCAATTTTTTTGCAGTGATGGAGATAATGGATGCTAATTGGTCTATTTACACACCCAGTGTTTCTTATGGTACACTGTTTACTTTGAGGCCACATGTCTCAGTTCTGATGTGAGTGTATCTAGCTTTGGCAAAGGTGATGTTATTGTAATGATCAAGGCTGGCATGCATTGCTAAAGGTTTTCCATTAGCACAATTTAGGGAAATTGGAGCTGAATTTAGTCTATTTACACACCTCTTATTTAATGGTGCATAGAGACTGTATGCCTATATTTCTATCTAGAATTTGTGTGAGTAGCGTTTTGCTACGAGACAGAATGGCTAAAGGTTATTCATTGGTATAATTGAGGCTTAGAATTGGTTTATATCATGGCATTCATCGTTAATTCCATCTGTTACAATTCTAATGTAGTGGGATCTCAAATTTAGCATAGAGATTTAGCATCTTTTAAATAAAGTAGTGGAATTTCTATTTAATGAAATCTTACAACCAGGGAAAAAGTAGCTTGTCATGGCTGTCTCACAGAAAGCATAATTGTAAAAATTTGTAAATGAGCTGCCTCGGTGTTATCATGTTTGGCAAACTTTGAGGCAAGTATGATCAGCCAATATATGATGGCTCACCGGAAAAGGGATACTTTGTAACAAAACGCTTTTAAAAGAAATTGGTGAAAATAGGCAGCAAAAATAAAGAAAATAATAAGAATTTCCAGCAGATTGTTGGTTGTAAAATTAGATCGCCTTGATCAATTTCAACAAGTAAGGTGTCATTTTAAAACTGTCCTAATATTTCAGGGTGGATTTCCTTTTGTTCATCATAGTGACCCATTGTCAACTGATAGATTGAATTGGTTTTTAAGTTCAAGCCATCACAGCAGTATGTAAATGTGTCGTGCTACATCGAAGCAAAAAAATGTGTTTGTCTGCAACAACCTTAATTCTGCACCAAGCTGTGTCTGATGGTTCAACCATACTCGGGCAATGGAAGGGAATTGCAACTATCAAGCAGTCAAGTGCTTGGCCAAAAAATGTAAGATGCATATTGCTACAAAGTCATTAGCGTGCTACCGAGATGCAATGTTGGGTCATTATTCGCGCAACATCAGTACCAGTCCATGCATGACGCAATCTCCTAACTTAGCCAAATTTTTTTCCCAGGGGGTAGGACGTGACTCATAAGAATTTGAAACTCTCATTCAAAAAACTTGAATTTTAACTAAAGCTTAAAAATTTCATTTTATGCCCTTACTTGGCGTATAAAAATATGCAGATTTCAAAACTGTTGAGTTTGGGACTCAACCCCAGAAAACTAAAAAGATATTCTGATTATTTTAAAAAACTACTTTTCTTTTTATTTACGCATTGAAATAATACAGGCAATACCCTGGATGAATACCCCATAACATCTGGGGTAAACAGGCAATTTATTGCGTGTCCTGCATTGTCTGCTATTTCCTATCTGTACTTTCTTTAATGTGGAATCAACATTCAGTAGTGAGGAAAGAAAATTTAGTGATTATAATATTACAGCTAAATGTGCCAAGTCTTCCTTCCTTGATAGCAATCCAACAGGTAATTGAATTGCAATATATTTCCATTTTGCTTTCAGCTACCATCTTTATTTCATCACTTTAAACATGAAAACGAATACATACAAAATTGCATTAAGCTTAACACTAGTGCCTCATTGCCTCCCAGTGTTTGTTAAGTCAAATGATGTCCTGATCAGGCCAAATAAAGGTAGCTCTTGCTTTATCTCTAAAGATAACACCACTTTTCTCTGGAGGCTAGCAGGCTTTGTAATTGCATCTAACAATTGAGGCCAAACCAAGTGGTAGCTAGCCGCCTTACAAATTTAGATACTTTCCCTGTTTCAGGGGGAGCGGG